>VDFB02058242.1:236404954-236436142 GCA_007258455.2 Sequoia sempervirens
ACACACCGCTGTACATCATCTTGCATCAACATACATGTTAGAAACATTCATACATATAGGCATATTTTACATCTAAATCACCATAGCATCATAGACAATAATCATTAAAAAACCAATACATATTATAAGCATTTCATGTACAAATCAACTGTAAATACGTGCATCACATTACATTTGTATAGCATCACATGTTGTCTACATTATACATATCACATCACATGGCATCTCATAATCATATAGAATTACCATCATATGGAATCATACATCACATAGAATCAACATTATCTCATTAATTGTATAAACATCATAAAGTACATACAATCATCCATCACATAGGCATGTCATATAAACATCACATGTATAAATAAAGACTGCATAATCAATAAATAGACAATGCATATCATAGGAATCACCGTCGAAATCATATATATATATCACTCAAATGTGTCACATCACAATGTCATAATGTATCACAAATACATGGAAGCCTGCAGGCTATCAGATCAAAATACACTGTCTCAAATGGATCTCAAACGGTATCTCTATCCTGCACTACCACTGCCATCATGCCGGGAGTGTGTGGGAGACTGATGCCAGGAACCTGCTGATCTCTGAGCTGTGGGAGGTCTGTCATATGGCCCTGCTCTACGTGGCTGATCCACTCCCTGTGTGCTCACTGTCCGTGTGTGGGTCCTAGTCTGAGACCTACTACTCTGTGCCACTGAAAAACTGGGAGCTCATCTCTCTAGGGGAACCTCTGCCTCATACAAATCCCTGTAGTATCTCTCCCTCTCTCCAGCCCTGACTAGCTCTTTGGCGAATGCAATTGATGGTCCTGTGCATAGTGATCTGAGCTCTGTGAACCTCTGCTCAGTCTCCTGTCGTCGGGCTATGGCCTGATCCCTCTCCATCAAGGCTCTGTCTCTCTCCACCCTATAGGCATCTCTCTCAGCCATCAATACTCTCATCTACTCCTCCAAGGAGGCAACCTGGGCTCGTAACATGTCTGTGTCGGGCTCCTCTGCCTCTGTCTCATCCTGTCGGGCCCTATCTCTCCCATCTTCCTCCTCGTCCAGCTCCTCCAGGATCTGATGTCGAATCTCCTACTCGTGATCATCATCCTCATCGTCGTCCTCCTGGTAGGCGCCTAGCAACCCAAGGGCATCAATCTTTGCCTCCTCTCCAACTGCCTCCTCGACATCTCCCTCCTCTCTGCCTGCCTCCTCAGCCCCTTCCTTTGCCTCTGCAGGGATATCTGGGATGTCCGGGATAACAGCCTCTGCCGGCTGCTCCTCCTCACCACCTCTGGCCACATCGAGCATGGCTACATCCTCCTCTCCTCCTCTCTCCTCTCGGATCGGTGACAAGGCTGGTCCTCGTCCTCTCCGACCATGCCTCCCTCTCCTGCCTCCACGTCGGCCGCCTCTGCCATCATCCCCTCCATCACCACGGCCTCCTCTACCTCCTCGGCCTCTCCCTCTGCCTCGCCTGCCTCTGGGACCTGTCCCACGCCGCTCTACTGGTGCTGGCTGCCCTGGATCTGTCAAGGGAATCGGCCTGTGTAATGCCCACCACTGATCATAAGCTGGAGTGGTCCCTGCATCTGCTGGTCCGTCCCTCCATCCCCATGGCTGTGCCTGTAAACCATCAATATCGGCCTCTGTAGTGGCGACTGGAATCTCTGGCCCCCATAATAGGACCTCTCATGAGGACCGAGCAAACTCAGCTCTCCCTCGAGGTACATCCTGTACCTCTCCAAACTGTCTTAGTACCCGGTCTGGCAACTGCCGCTCTATGATATGCATATGGGACACTGCCCGTCCCACCAAATACTGTGTCTGTCGACAAAATGGCAAATGCTCGCCCTCATCTGACCACACCTCGCAGCCTAGGTAAGGTCTCCATGTAAACTCCTGCATCAGGTCTATAGCGTGTCTGAAATAGCCCGTGTCTCTAATATGGTGCTGTGTGGTGGCCCCCGCATACCGAAAGACATATGGCGCTCCCCGAGCTAGATCTACTGTCACAGGTGGTCTAAAAATAGCAATATGCTCCCATGCCCATACCATCAGGAGCGTGGTGCCGCAGCTCATCGACTGCGCCTCTCTATAGGAAATGTCATGTAGGTGGAAGTATAACATCCCTAGCACACACGAACCCCAGGCATATACAACTCGGCGCTCCAGCATGCCCACTAGCATCTCACCCCATCCCACAGGGAATCCATGTCCTCGGCGGTCAGGTAGTACTATACCGCTTATCAAGGTCGCCACTAGACAGTCTAACTGTCTATACCTCTGGGCTAACACCCGCCATCTGATCTCATAGTCATCCACCCCTAGCTGTCTAACGTCAGCGTGGGGGTAGTATCTGCACATCTCAGCTATACCCCTTTGGGTATCATAGACTACCCGTGTGCCTCTAATCGGCAGTCTCAGTATCCTGTATATGTCCTCCAACGTCACCGTGGCCTCCCCAGTCGAAAGGTGGAAGGAAGACGTCTCCGAGTGCCACCGCTCACATAGTGCAGTCAGTAGTCCCCGATTTGCCCGAATCTGGGGCATATCAGTAACATGCAACAAACCTAAATGCCATAGAGTCCGTCGCTCGGCCGGCCGCAGGATATCTCTGAATCGAAACGTCGTGGGTCTCGACTCACGTGTATAGATAGGGTCAAGTACAACCTGCACCAACATCATACATGCCTCATGTTAGCCTGGATCCTCTATTCTAATGCAACTTGACTATTTTAACATAAAATGCAAATGCGTCGTTATTTTGCAAATGCGTCATTCTTTTACACATGCGTTGCTTTTCCACAAATGCGGTTCAAAAAATTACATGTGCGTCATTATTAATTAAATGCGGTTAATAATAATCACATGCATCATAAAACTATCATTTGCGTTGCATAATCTCAAATGCGTGTCTAAATATGCAAATGCATCACTAAATATGCAAATGCGTCTCAAAACTGCAAATGTGTTTCTAAATATACATTTGCGTATCAAAATAAACATATGCGTTTCTAAATAACAAATGCGTAACAAAATAAAACAGATGCGGTTATTCGCTAAAATTAATCTAATCGGTCAGCGTTAAAATTCAAATGTGGTTTTTCGGGGTCAAATGCGTCGTTCGCGCATCACATGCGGTGCAAAAATAAAAAGTGACGCATAACTTAAAATGCAATAAATGTTTTAAAATACGCACAAATCAAGAATTTTCAAAAGGTAAGTTTTAGGTCCATACCGGGGGGTCCGCGCCGGCTGGTCTCTGGAATGTCTGGATCCTGTATGCATGATGATGGGTGGCTGGAACTGGAGACATCCTCGCTGAAAGTCAGAGCAAATTTTGAATTCTCTAAGCTAGGTGGGTGCAAATGAATAGTTTTTCACCCCAATTCCAATATATACCTAGGGCTTAGGTGGCATTTCCTCCCTTTTGGCCATGTAAACTTCCATTTTCTATCATCCCGTACCCGTCCCTCCCATTTCCGAACCCAATTCCGTCAACTGCATTGCTTTTCTGCCTATTTACTGGACTAATCGGGCGCATTTCCAAATTTTTCTGACCCTTTCGAAAATTTGTCAATTTTCCCGAGGGGGCATACCTTCACCTGTTCTAATCCGGAGCTTGATTGGGGCATATTTCTTATCGATTTTCTTTGACACAACGCCGAAATGACATTGTATCAAAGAGGGGCAAATGTAGACACCGAAATCTGGTTTAAGCCTGCGACTTCCATATTCTGCATAATTCGTATTATTCATGGTCATGATTAAATAATGTCAATTATTTAATTATTCATCTTAACATTAATTCTTCTATTAATTAAATAATTTCAATTATTTAATTAATTCACTTTTCTTCATTTCTTCTATTAATTAAATAAACGCTTGTTATTTAATTATTTTACTAATTAACCTTATTCTTCCAGTTAAATTAAATAAATCATTATTTAATTTATTCTTTATCATATTTCAACTATAATTAAATGAATTCTTAATTTATTTAATTATTCATTTTGAGTCCTTTCATCACTTAGTTAAATAAATATTTTATTTAATTATCCTTAGAATATTGTCTCTTGAATTAAATGAATTATTTAATTCATAAATTCTATTTTAACACATTCTTCTACTTTAATAATTATGTGAGTTATCTAAGTATCACTTTTACTCGACTCGACATCTATTTTTAATCGTTAGGTTAACTATTCATTTGATGTTTGAGTGGCATTCTCGAGTAATCTCCTCGTCTAACCATTCAATCGTCCGGTTCTAACTCATTTAGTGCACATGCATATTAATTAAATATTATTAATTGAATTAAGTGTTATCGTCTTCGAACAGAGAGTTGCTTTAATCAATCTTTATATTTGTCATGCAAAGATAATTCTTATATCTTCGAATGCCGAAATGAAGATTAAATCATTTATTTAATCTTTAATTCTATTTCTAATTTGAATCACTCATGTCATCACTGTCAGTTATCAAAATGCATGTCTAATCGTCAATCTCAACCGTCCGTTGATCTTTCATCTTGGCCTGTCGTTCGAATAATCAATTTTCTATAAATTGATTTGTCATTCTTCATTCCACTCTCTCTCGCGAATTTTGTAACTTTGGAGAGCACTTTGTCTTGAATCTTCGATATTTTGCTAATCACTATCTTAGGCTATACTTGCACGAACTTGAAAATCTGAGGGCAATTATACTACACAAGCAAAATGGAGAAGGGCAATCGAGATGAATCATGGAAATATGTTTGAAGATTGGTGAGATTGTTCTAGTTTTTAATTACGTTTTTGCTTTCCCATGTTCTTTGTTGCTTAACGAATGAATTTGCATTTTAGATTTTAGTATTGCATGCATGTGTGCTTCTAATCAAACTTCTTTGTTGTCTATTGTGCAAAGCTTTTATTTGGCGTTACACTTCCTATGTCTGTTTTCATGATTTCTCTTTATCTCGGTGTATCACCATAGAAATAGTTCAGATTAGTTGCATTATTTGTATGTTTTCCTTCTCCTTTTACCTTCACAGAATCAATAGTTTTAGGTGGTACCCAAAGGAATCCGGCCTTCTCCGGAGGTTCATTTCAGTTTTAGGTAACCCACAGCCTTGAAATGATCCCATTATGTCTCTAGAAAGCTTAGTTTTAATCTCTGTGCAAGGGGTGCATTTCTAGGTGACAACAGTTTCTGGCACACCCGGTGGGACAGGAATTTGTTTTAACTACTAGCTTGGTTTGCAGCCAGTGAATTATCAGGCTTTATAGAAGTCCTTTTGGCATACTTGGCAACTCCACAAAGAGGAAGAACTCCAAAAATCCACGCCTTCTTCAGTTTATGAGAAAAGTTTAGACTAGAGGCAGCTCAGGTCCCTTTGAATATTTATAGCTGTCACCACCAAGAAGAAAAGGTAGAGCAATAGAAAAGAGGGGAACAACAGTTATTTACTCTAGAAGGACTCAATCCACTCCTCCATTTGTAAGATCACACATTGTTATCTCATCCTTAGCTTCATCTAGAATACTGGTACAACAACATCAGATACCTCCAATGGCCGCTCCAAGGAATCAACCCTTTGTTGCTTTCAATGGAGGGAGTCCTTTGAACTTGGTGCAACATAATAATATTCCAATGGAAGCCTTGAAGAGTCTGCCAATTTTCATGGGAGAGGATCAAACTACTCCCATTGAACATTTAAGGGATGTGGCTTCGTTATGCGGAGTCCACCACATAACCGAAGAAGATGTTGCAGTAAGATTGCTAGCTGCTTCGTTGAAAGGAAGAGCTATGCAGTGGTATAGGAGCCTACCGATCAGTTAAATTGCAACATGGGATGACTTTGGAGAAAAATTGCATAAGCAATTCCAAGACAGGTCTGATAACTTGTCTCTACTGGAGCAATTGACTACAATTAAGAGGGCTCCGCAAGAACATATGAACGACTTCAACTTCAGATTTCAAAGAACTTGGGATAGAATCCCTGCAACGGTGAGGCCACCTCTGGAGTATTCATTCTTATACTTTTTGAGAGCCTTGAACAGTGATATAGCTATCATGATAAAGTCAATGGGAGGAATATCTCTGCCAGATGCCTTTGAAACAACTATTAGAGCTGAAAATAGCTTAATACAAGCTGGTAAGCTTGCTCCCAGGCCACCAACGCCAATATTTCTAGAAATTCATGCAAACATCCCTTTGCAAATACCTCCTTTCACACCTCTTCAAGCCGTACCAACGCTACCAGCTGTTGTTCCAACCATTGACAAGCAAGAAAGTGTTGCTTCAAACTCATCAAATGAATTGCAAGAGATCAAAAGTCTTTTACAGACTTTTGGCAAGAAGTTGGTGAACTTGGAAAAGCAACAAACCTATTCCAGGCCTTATCAATAGCAAAATCAGGCCTCAAGTCAGCCTTTTCAAGGTCAGCAACAGCAATTCCAGGGGAATAGACAGTAGTATTAGGGCAATTATCAAGGCCCAAGACAAAGTATGAACACAAAGCCTTTTCAGGCCTATGCTTTGGCACCTGTTAGCACAGTCAGGGACCTGGTTCCTACTCAAAACAACTTAGTAGCTGATTATGAGTGGTGCTACCCTTGTAACCAGCCTCATAATCAAGCCACTTGTTCAAATGGGCTCATCAATCAAGCACTGATGGTACAAAACACTTCAGGTTCGCAGCAGAGTGCATGTAATGATGCATCTTCACAACATCAGGACCAATTCAACAGTGATACAACCCTGCTTAATTGGCAAGGTCAAGAATTCTGTGGGTTGAATGAGGATAGCTCTCCAGTTGCAACCAATACCAGAGCAAAGAAGAGAGCATTTGAGCTTGATCAAGTAGCTGACAAAGGAAGGGCGGCAACTGTGGGACCATCTACCTCTCAAGTGACTAGTGGTTGGCAAAGAGATCAGCAACTCCCAGACAAGGAGCAGTCACGCTTACAAGCTGACCATACTGGCGTAAAGGTACACAATAAAAATCCAATTGCACCTTTTAACATTCTTGATAACATGAGAAGGACAAACATAACCATGTCTATGTGGGATTCTTTAGTCATCCCCGGTCAAAAGGATATGTTACAATTAGCCCTATCAAGTTTGAAAATATCTGATGAATCTGAGCCCTCAATAGGTCAGGTTAGAGTCGTGTTAACAAATGATTCTCAGGGAAATGGTCAGCAGCCTTGCATAGAGAATGAAAAAAGAGTTAAACCACCTCCTTTCTATGTGTCAGTAATTATTGGGGATAAATTAGTCCATAACTCTATGGTAGATAGTGGAGCTAGCAGCTCCATCATGCCAAAACAGATTGCAGATAAACTTGGACTAAAATACCAGCCTTTGGAGAATGGAGTGATCCAATTGGATGGCACTTCGGTTAACACATTGGGTATTATCAAGGACTTAAACCTCACTCTCCATGCTTGTCCCAACTTTTTGGTCCCTCAAGACATATGCGTCATAGACCTTCCACCTTTCTTTTCCTTGTGTTTATCTAGAGACTTTACAACCAAGATAGGTGGGTATGTATCAGCTGATTGGTCACACATGTTATTTAGAACAAGATATGGGATTAAAGTTACCATCAAGTCCGAAAGGTTGGCCAAAGACCACATTGAGCCATATAACCCAAGCCCTATAAATGCTGCTCCTTCTACTGCAAATGCAAATTGTGTTGTTTTTACTGACAATGAACTAGCTGTTGCTCAAGAACTCCAATCAGAAGTTGTTCTTGACATGCTACTGCATGAATGGGCGGTTGAAAATATATTGGATAGTCCTGTAGACCTTATTCAAGATGCTGGTATGGGCAACTACATCATTCTTGAGCCTGATACAGAGATTCCAAACTTGGAGAAAGATGCGGATCAGTTGTTGCAACCGCTTAATGAACTTTGGGAGATGTATTTTGATGGTTCGAGAAGCAAAAATGGCGCTAGAGGAGGGGCAATGCTGGTATCTCCGCAAGGTGATAAGTACTATGCTACTTTTTATTTTTCTTTCGCATGCTCTAACAACACTGCTGAGTATGAAGGCCTGGTTCAAGGTCTGGAATGGGCTAGGAAAAGAGGAATAACCTGCTTGAAAGTGCATGGAGACAGCGAATTAGTTAATCAAGTGAGGGGCTTGAATGTTGCTAAAAATGACACATTAAAGTCCTATAGAAATAGAGTGTGGAACATGCTTGAATATTTTGATGCCTTTAATTTAGTGTCTGTTCCAAGAAAATAGAACAAGCATGCTGACAGGCTCACAGCCATTGGAGCTCAGTTTGATATTCCAGATGACATCAGAAAGGAGAAGGTGCAGTAGTATGTCAAGGTTGTAGTCAAACCATCAATCCCTAACAACAACATTCACTGGCAAGTCTTTGACAGTGATGAGCAGATCCTTTCCTTCTTGCTTGAGGAAGATTAGTTCTCCATGGTGAATCAAGCAAAACTCAAGCAGCAGTATGGTGATTAGGTCATACAGCTAAAAACAAACAAATTGCCCAAAGGCCTTGTTACCTTAGAGTTGATTTTCAGTACTGATGATCAGCTCAAAAAGGGTAAAGCCAGCTTGCAGATCAAATAAGAACACTATGAAGAGTTGGAGATCTTCAAGGGTAAGCTCCTTAAGATAGGCAAAATCAGTTCACTTGAAGATAGACAAGCTTTTGTTGCTTTGTGCCAAGAATTTCATGAGGTCTTTGCTTGGGAGTATTCAGATTTGAAAGGATTTGATCCCTATATTTCTCAGCATACAATTGAATTAGAGCCTAATGCCAAGCCAGTAAGACAGAAACAAAGGCCTTTGAATCCTAAACTTGAGCCTCTAATGATTAAGGAGTTGACTAAACTAGTTGAGGGGGGTATTGTCTTCCCTATGAAGCACACCTCATGGGTTTCCAATCTTATACCGGTTAGAAAGAAAAGTGGTGAGATAAGGCTCGACTTCAGGGATCTTAACCGATCCTCTCTAAAAGACCACTACCCACTACCCTCCATGGAACGAATCTTGCAAGAGGTTGCTGGTTCTGAAAGGTTTTCCTTACTAGATGGTTTTTTAGGATATAATCAGGTGCTGGTTAAAGAGGAAGATCAATTTAAGACTACTTTTACAACTAAATGGGGCACCATGGCATACAAAAGGATGCCTTTCGGTTTGTCCAATGCTGGTGCCACGTTCCAGAGAGCTATGGACATGGCATTTCAAAGTTTGATCAACAAGATTATACTAATTTACCTAGATGACATCACAGTGTATTCTAAGAATACTGATGAACATCTGTTACATCTTAAGCAAGTGCTTGAAAAATGTAGAGAGTTTGGTGTCTCTCTCAATCCAAAGAAGAGTATCTTTGCTGTCCACAAGGGGAAACTATTAGGACACATAGTGTCAAAGCAGGGAATCACTATTGACCCTGAAAGAGTCAGAGCCATACTTGAGTTGCCATTGTCTAACCACAAGAAGGGCCTACAGAGCTTTCTGGGCCAGATCAAATTCTTAAGAAGATTCATCCCTGATGTTGCAAATATGTTATAGCCTTTAATAGCTATGTTAAAGAAAAATGCAATCTTCAGTTGGACAAAGGATGCCAAGGATAGTTTTGAAAAGGTCAAGGAGGCCTTAGCAGCAGCTCCCACGCTGGTAAATCCTAATTTTTCCAAAGATTTTTATCTGTATACTTATGGTAGCACAAGTAATATCTCTGCAATATTGGTTCAAAAAAATGAAGAGAATTTAGAACAACCAATAGCTTTCTTCAGCCAAGGTTTGGTCGACTCTGAACAAAAATACTCCTTTGTAGAGAGGCACGTTCTTGCTATGATCAGAAGCCTTAAGAAATTTAAGCCTTTGGTCTCTCATAATAGAATTCATATCATGGTGGCACACTCACGTGTGAAATAATTCTTATTGAATAAGGATCTGAATGAAAAAAGAGCAGGATGGGTTACCAAGGTCATGGAGTATGACATAGACATCAAGATCACCAAACTAGTGAGAGGTAGAGGCCTTTGTGAGCAGCTTGCTTTAGGGTCGAGTAGTGAAAGTGAACTGGAAAAGGATGTTGTGCTTGCCAATTCAAATGAACCTCAGAATGCTCAGGATGATGTACCCATAGGGATAACTAATTGGGTCCAAGATATGACCCAATTTCTACAAATTGGTCAATGCCCATTAGGTCTGAACAAAGCCAAAAGAAGATACTTTAGACTGCAGTCCATACCATATGTGCTGATGGGAGATGTTCTTTTTAAGAAAGATCTGAATGGTGTCCTGTTAAGATGCATTCACAGTGACCAAATTGAAAGAGTGCTTCATGAGTTTCATGATGGAGCTGTAGGAGGTCACTTTGCTCCCAGAACTACTGCTTGAAAGATCATGAGAGCTGGTTACTATTGGCCCAGCCTATTCAAGGATGCACATTCTTGGTCAAAAAAGTGTATCAAATGTGCTATGTTTTCAGGAAAAGAGAAACTGCCTGCTATGCCCCTACACCCAATTCAAGTGGAGCAACCCTTTATGAGATGGGGCATTGATTTCATCGGTCCAATAAACCCACCTTCCAGTGCTGGTCACAAGTGGGTACTTATAGCCATTGATTATTTTACAAGGTGGACAGAAGCGGTTGCATTGAAAGAAGCAAAGGAGTCTTCAGTCTTGAGCTTCTATGAAGATATAGTCACCAGGTTTGGAGTGCCTAACTCCATCATCTCTGATAATGCCCTTGCATTTGTGGGATTAAAACTGACTGATTGGGCTGTTAAGCATGGCATTCATTTGAACACCTCCTCAAATTATTACCCTCAAGGTAATGGTTTGGCTGAAAGCATGAACAAGAACCTCATCAGGATCATCAAAAGAACCATAGAAGATAGCCAAAGGACTTGGCCTAGTAGTTTAAAAAATGCACTTTGGGCAGACAGAGTGACCCCTAAGAGGTCTATTGGCAATTCACCATATATGTTGATCTATGGCAAGGAGGTGAGATTGCAACTATCTATGGAGCTTCCAGCTCTAGACATTGTTCATCAGTTGGAAATGCTTGAAGGACAGGACCCAATGTCTGTAAGGTATGTAGAGCTCATGGAGCTCGAAGAATCAAGGGATAGAGCAATGAAAACTTTGGAAGATCATCAGCTCTAGACAAAGAAGACATTCGACAAAAGGGCTACAGTAAAGTCTTTTAAAGAGGGAGACCTCGTGCTCAGGTGGGACGTTCTTAAAAGCAGACCAGGCCATCATACCAAGTTCGACAATATGTGAACTGGTCCATTCATTATTGAAGGCTGTAAGGAATGCAATGCATATCAACTAGCTACAACAGAAGGTGAAGTGCTTCCTATCCCAGTCAATGGGATACACCTTAAGCCCTGTTTTCAAATCTGATCGATCTATTTATTGTACATAATAGTTCAGACTTTATGTTTTCCATAGGTGTTGTTTCAGCATAGTATTTTTTCTCTTTTTGTTTCCCCTGTCTTGCCGTTTTGGCCACCTGTTGTGACCTATAAATCTCATGAGGTCGGGGCCATATGCAAACTGACGTTTTAATTGTTCTCTGAGTTTTCTAACAACTCCATGCCCAATGGATAAGCCTAGTCACTGGTTCTCATGTTTAGCAGGAAAACATCCCGCAAAGGTCACCAGAATTATTGCCTCTTTTTCACCTACAGTTAAATAAGGCAAGATGGTCAGGTGTTGGATCTTCAGAGGCCAGTGGAGCATTCACGTTAGGGCCAAAGTCATTAATCTAATGTCAAGTCACAGGGAACTCAGTGAAGAAGCCTGCCAAAATCAGGTTTGGCATGAAAACCTACTAAGGACAGAGTCGCCAAGACCCTGAGAGTGTCACAGCAAGTGTATTTCGTACTTAGGTCTCTATTGGAAAGACAAGCTCATTGTTTTGATGACTAAGAATCTCCAGCATCGACCGAGGGATATGCATATAAGCGGGAGCTTTTATCGTCGAGGAGATGTCTTAGCGAGTACTAAGAGTCTCGTTGACAGAGCACAAAAGGAACTCCTCGGCGTAAACAAGGGCAGCGTCGGAAAAGGATATCGCCTTTAGTAGGATGTCTTGCGAAAGGATAGGTGTCATGCCGAAGAGATCAAATGAGGTGGCAACGGCGTGAGTCTCACCGAACTTAGAGGTTTCGGCATAACATTTCGGGCTCGACAGGAAGTCTTAGCGACTAGTCATTGTCTTGCCGATGATGTGATGTCTTTGGTATGAGTCTGGGTGGCAGATGGAAATTTTGGAAAAGGTAAATGAAGTCACCCGGAGGTCTTAGCGAAGGCGAAAGTCTCACCGAAAGGAAGCACGGACCTCGATAAAGAAGATCTCGGTAGGAGTCCCGCGGAAACAAGGAATCTTGGTGTAACTATGGGGACTTCACCGGAATGTCTCGCCGACATTCAGAGTCTCACCGAAAGGGGAAAAGAACTCAGAAAGATGCAGGAGTTTGGCATGAGTCTCAGCAAAGGCAAATGAATGGAGCTTGACAAGAGTCATAGAGCTCGATATAGTGTCTCGGCGACCGGCAAGGGTTACGCCGACGGTATTTCAACGAGGGTGTCTTCGGCATAGCGAAAGGAGTTCGGGAAGACCTCTTCCCAACCGGTGGGAGTCTCAGTGACTGAGAGGAGGAGCTTGGGCAGAATGAGGATGGGGTCGGTAGGATATCTCACTGACCAGGCAAGTTTTTCTGAACTCAAAGCAAGCTTTTGGCGGAGTAGGGAGACTTCGATATGGGGTCTCAGCAAATGGAGTGGGTCTTGGCGATGAAAGCGGGTGCCGATATGACAAAAGAGGAATCGATATGATCGTTAGGGCTCGTTGAGAGCTCTTAGCAACGGCTCCATATCTTGCCGGCGCTTGCGAGAAGATTTAACCGCATCGGGGAGACACGATTAGTGTCTCACCGATATGCGGTTCAACAGGAGATTTTTTTTGACCGCCCAAATGATCTGTGTGTAGTTCACTCAGCCAGTTAGAGAGATCTGAGGGTCAACCGTGGCAGTCCAAAGAGCATTGATAGGTTGAAGGGAGACGTGTCTCTGTTGCAGGATCAGAGCATTCATGGTGCAGCTGAAGTAGCTCAACTAGACACGATGGATTGAATAAATGTAGTAGCTGAAGAATATCTGAAGGGGCTTCTAGGAGTGGTTCTTCACACTGACGTGAATAACAGGGACACGCAAGATCTTCAACATTAACTCGGCAAAAGATCTAGGGGAAAATCCTATCCCGAATCAGGATATTTTTTGTAAGCCCTAAGGGGCCGACGTACAATCTGTATATAAGGCATTTTTTTAACCTTTTTTTGGAGAGTTCGAATTATGCATTCAAAAGGAGTTAGTGATTTTTTCATCAATCCTTTCTCCAATTAATGTATGTTTGTAACTCAAGCGGAATCACCGAATATAAAGTTATTAAAATGTTCAAGTTCTCTTTAAATCTATATCTTCTTCAAAGAGAATACTATATGAGTTTAGAAGGGGTTATGTCAAGTAAGTGAAAAACACTGTCTTTTCTTTCTAGTGTATGTTCTTCCTGTGTCTATTTTCATGATTTCTCTTTAACTCGGTGTATCACCATAGAAATAGTTCAAATTAGTTGCATTATTTGTATGTTTTCGTTCTCCTTTTACCTTCACAGAATCAATAGTTTTAGGTGGTACCCAAAGGAAGTCGGCCTTCTCTGGAGGTTCATTTCAATTTTAGGTAACCCACAGCCTTGAAATGATCCCATTGTGTCTCTAGAAGGCTCAGTTTTAATCTCTGTGCAAGGGGTACATTTCTAGGTGACCGCGGTTACAAAGAATTGATACAAAGAGTCCATGAAAGAATAAACAAGTCCAGCGGTACACACGAGCTCTCCACCAAAATTACTTGCCAACATGGACAAGGAGTGAATAGAAAACTGTCCTGTCAAGCCAAAACAAAGTTATCCAAGAATAGCAACAACGATGAGAGAACCCAATGGAAAGAAATAGCACTTTCTTTCCAACTGCGTGGTACCCAAAGGTCCACTCCCTCCATGCTAGGAGATAGTAAAAGAGTTTCCAAGGAAAAACCTACAACCCCTAGACACAGGCAACACATTTCAAAACAACACAAGTACAAAACTTAACATACTGGTTACATTGCTTCCAGATAACAAGGATCATGTACATCATTTGTACACCACAAGCTGACTAACTGTTTTCGTAGGAAGAGTGTCACACATAATTTGCTATGAGTTACCCTAGCTCAACCTTCCTAGGCTACCGGACCCCCATCCTGGGTTACCCTAGCTTGCCTCTACCAAGCGTCGGACCCTCATACAAACTATGTGTCTCATCTCATCTCAAGCCTTAACAAGTGCATGAACCATGAGAGAGACATTCATTATCTTTATTAGTGTGAAAGTTCCCCATTAATTATTTTAAGTTATCACTTGATTAAACCCTAGGTGAGTTACCCTGACGCCCCTTTGTGCGCTGGACCCCCACAAAGAGCCACTCTCCTACTGACAACACTAGGTTCAAATCCACAATACTATGGGTATACAAGGTGCACAAAACTAATAACACATCTCAACCTTAAAACATAAGGTCTCACAACCCGTTCGTAGTAACGGGTATCCATACTATATCACATATCTCGTTTGTGGTAACCGGGTGTTCAAACTGAAAACATCCACGTGCACTACCCAAGGAAAATCAAAAGATGAACCAACACATATAACAACCCCACATAGACTAAACTCCTTTGGAAGACTTACAAAACCAAACATCCCAATTGCCCAACAACGCAAACAAAGAAAACTCAACCAATAAGCAATTCAGAGCATATAATTAATCTAACATTTGGATTCCCTAAATCCAATCAAATCATCAACGCATTACTTGAAGTTAATCAACTTAATTTAATTTCATTTACAAGCAATAAGAAAATTAACACTAATAGTTTAACTCCAATTTCACAATGCTTTGCATGCACCAAATAATACATAATATTCATTTCTCTTTTAAAATCATTTCATCTTAAAATAACTACTTGTGCATTTTCATGCACCTAATTAAAATCAAATTTTCTAATAAAATCATTTTATTATCAAACATCTACTTTAAATTCAATTTTCTCTTTTAAATTATAACATTCTATAAATAGTCTATTTCATGCATTTGCATACATCTATTATCAAAATATATTTAAATAAATATATATATTTAAAACATCCATTATATCAAAATAGCCAATTAAATAAATATATTTAAATTAAATATGTATAATACATATAATTATACATATATAAATATATATTATTTAATTAATTAAAAATAATTTACCATATTCAAACAATACTAATCATAAAACTAGTATGTTGTGACTTTAATAACTTTTGTTTTCGGATCTATTTTTCTAAAAATTTTTGAAGGTGCGCCACCAAGTCTTTTAAAACATATAAAAAATCAGCCATACCCAGTTCGTACATTTTGAGTTATGATTAATTTAGTGACCCTCTATCTCTGTTTTTTTTTTAATATAAATTTTTCTACAGGTAAAGATCTACTATTTTATCAGAGGATTTCATTTTCAATCCTCCACAGAGGTTTTCTAAATTATCTATTGTTTTCTTTTTTAAAATTTCCTATCATTTTAAATTCATTTCCCTACAGAGGATCTAAGATTTTAACAATCCTTCTACAAAGGTTTTTAAAAAATATAAACAAAACCTCTAAAAATTAAACAAATCCTTCAATCTTTCAATTTCACAAAACTAAGACAACTTCTACAGAATTGTACAGAAAATCTTTTAAAACACTATTTAAATAAACAAATTGAATAAGGAACCTGAATCCTCAAGCTTGAATTGATGAAGAATGAAGTTGAGCCCTCGAATTTCAATTTCCAAGCTTTTCCCAAAGATTTCCTCTTCTAGAAGATGTGCAAAACAATTCCAGCCAAGAACTTCCCTAAGATCCTTTTCAATTTTTTTACCAAAAAACTTCACACAAAATTCTTGTATCCATTCCCATGAAAAACAAATCTTTCTTCTTCCAATTAATCCCAATATTGT
Source organism: Sequoia sempervirens (assembly GCA_007258455.2). NCBI lineage: Eukaryota > Viridiplantae > Streptophyta > Pinopsida > Cupressales > Cupressaceae > Sequoia > Sequoia sempervirens. The sequence goes on from VDFB02058242.1 coordinate 236,421,029, forward strand.
TTTTTTGAAATAATCCCAAATCAAATCCCTTAATAAATTAACTAACATTTGTCACATAAAATATCTTCTCAATCAAAGATATTTTCATTATGCATTTATAACTTATCTTGCATGTAATCAAAATTGAACCATTAGTTCTAACTTCAACATTCTACTCAAGATCATTTTTTTTTAAACTCCAAGTCAAAATTCATAACATAAAGAAAACAATTCTCTTAAAATATCTTATTTTCCTTAATTTAAATTTGCACAATTAAAATTAACAAATGCATTTAATTAAATATTATTTTTAGCATTTAAATCACAATTTAATTTCAAAATAAATTTAAATAATTTAAACTATGCACTTTATCAAAACAACTTTAATTAATTAATTTATTTAATCAACAAGCTTAATTTAATTAATTAATTTATCCACTTAATAAGATGATTAAATTACCTTACCAAACAAATTAAATTAAATTAATTAAATTAAATAACAACTTTTAATTTAATTACATAAATTAACATTTAAAACATTTAAACATTAATTTTCACAAACAATCTTGCAAGATAATAAATTATCAAACAACCAAAGACGACATGACACTACGACAACCCAACCACGAATTGACGACACACTGTGACTGGGTTTGTAGTTTGACAAGGCCATTCTGTTACTATCTCCCTATTGAGATAATCCTTGGGAAAATGAACACGCTCAAACCTATAAAGCCAAGTGGAGACGATGTCCTGTACCTGCAATCAAAATGAATGTCGAACATGCATATACACATAACAGTCACACCGTGAAGAGAAATCGCGGCATCACAGGGCGCTCACATGTGAGTGATGTAATCCCGCCCCCTTCACCAATACAGTCACACAATACTGACAATAATAAAGCACCAATAAATCATCATATGATTGTACATCAATATTACCCAAAAAGAAACTATGCTAATCCATAAGCATAACATAAATCATAAGCAACCACATAAAGTATCATCACATCAAAGTATAGCATCAACATCGCTCCAATGGCAGCGATCATAAAATAATAACAAGGTATCAAGATCCATCATAGTAAAGATATTGTCTAACAACATAAGCAAATCTAAACACATAGAAGCAACAACTGGAGGGGCACTACATACTAGCTATCCTTCAGGGGCATCAACTTATTCCTCTAGCCATTTATTGTTTCAACTAAATGTTCACCCTTCCATCATGTATAGATTTTTAGAAAAAAATTCATAGCATTCCTAATAATAGGTGACACATCCATCAGACTTATATCACATAGAACTTCATCATAGTAACCCCCTATTGTAAATTTAACCAAATATTCCTCATTTTCCATTAAATTTCTTTCCTTCTATAGCTAAGCAATATCATAAGGATTAATATATTTTTAACCACTTCAAATTTGAAAATTTTAAACTATCTCGTCAAATATGAAGTTCTTTGTGCTCCCACTATCCATAAAATATTTACAATAATTTCCTTTTCCCTTACACCTAGTTAAAGTAGGTTCTTTCTCTATATTGGTCCTTCTTCCTTTGAGCAATTCAATAAGTACCTTCTCATGACTAGTGATTCACAATGTTCAATAGTATCTTCTAATTCATATGATATTTAAGTTTCTTTATCATGGAATGTAACTCAAGTGTGCTAAATTTTTCTCACCTATCTTGACCTTAAGAATGTTCACTCAAATGTGCAATGCCCTTCTTCTCCACACTCAAAGCACATTCCTCTAGAAATTATTCTTGCATTTCTCTGATAGCCTCCTCTACCCTATCACTATCCACTTTTGTAACTTATATTTCACTAATCATGTCTTTGTGATAATATATGCTTTCATCCAGTTCTTTGTGGTAGGTATCATCATTTCTTTCTTCAATATGGTAGGTATTAAAAAAAGATGGTGTCTCCAAGTACCCCCGTCTCCTATTTAAAAAAAAGTTGTACCGGTACCGATACTGATCTCCGCAACTATGAGGCCTACAAATTTGTAAGAAGATATCAGACATTATATTACCTGGATTGACATTTTATTTGTACAAATCATTGCAGAAGATAATTGACAAGTTACATTACTTCATACGATTGGACAATAGGAAGGAGGATGTCATTTCCTATTAGTTTACATTGATTTCCCACAAGTGAGATTTTCATCTTTGTAAATTATTAGGTTGGTCGGTAACATTTCTTTGCAACAAATACAATGTATTAGAGGAAAGACTTTTGCTGATTTTGTTAATCACTTAAAGTGCTAGCCATTGTGGAGTGATATTTCCTCCAATTTTAATAATGAATTTGAGCTTAAATGGTGATGTTAATGGCTTAAATATTTTGATGGTTTTTCTATATGTTATCACAGATCATCATATTCAATATGTGCTAGTGTGATACTCTTCACAATACATTGTTTTTAATATGTATTAATGGAAGAGTTTAAGTTGTTAGTGAGTTGTAATTTTTACATTAATTGAAATAAAATTTGATTATATGTTAGTTTCATTTATAAGTGTATGTATATAGTAGTTCATAAAGTTCATTGGATTATAGGGAATAAGTTGTAAGAATCAAATGTATTAGTTGAAATTTTGGGCAGTCGATATATTGTAAGGTTGTCTGTATGAAAATGTGTTGGTTGTTTATATGAGGATCTTCTTAACAATTAATTGGTTTTTATTTTTATTGATTTTTTTTAATTGTTTTAGACCTGGGAGATTGGTGGGGTGGGTCTCACATAAATAGTCGACTTGTTAATTACTATGTTATATGGTAAGTAGTATTAAATTATTAAAAAAGTTAATAAAATTTATTAAAGCAAGTTTATATATTACAATCCATACCATAAGACTTGTCAAGATATGAAAACTCTTAAGATGGAAACAAATATTAAACTTGTGAGAATCACTTGATATTTAAATTAGAACATTCAATATAAGATTAGTGTGACCATGCATTACATGCTTACTATGGAATGAGATTTCCATAATAACATTAGTACCAATAGATCCATATCTCAATATGTTCCTCAAACCAAAACTAAGTATATTTCGTCAAATAATAAATTAATATATAAATGATCTTAGTATAATCCTTATTGAAAAATAAGAACTATTATATCCAGTCAAACATAAATGTTAAGAATGTATGTGTACTTTCAAAAGTTATTCCTATGAGATTAGGCATATAAGATCTTGTCTAAGATTGTTATTGAATTGATTTCTTTCTTTTTCTAATTTTTCCATATGTTTAAACAATATTATTAATTAAAGTTTCACATGTGTTGTGAAAATGAAAAATGTACATAAGAAGAAGAGATAGACCATTTGTAAGATTTTCTTTTTCCTTTTCCATTTCATACATGTAGGCCATCCAAATTTTATGTATCATGCTTGTGTTACACTATTGTCATTAGGTTATGGGAGTGACATACTTTTCTTTGAAAAATAATAGTGATGCTATCTAACTACATCAAGATTTTATCTCAATGAAAAACTATTTTAGATGTGATAAGAATTAGATAATTTATAGTAATGTTTGAATCCCACATGTATTATGAATTTAAAAAAGATGAAAATTTCTTTAACTGATTTATTATTAGATACAAATCAATAAAATTTATATATTTTATCAAATATTTATAATTTGATTTCAAATTTAAAAAACTATTTTAATGTTTTATTATAATTAAATTAAAAATTTATAAATAAATTATTTTTAAAGCATCCATAATATTTTAAAACAATTTACAATTTATTTAAAATATTATTTTTTATATTACTTAAAATAGCTTAGTAATCATTAAAAAAAATTGTGGAAGTTAGGCATGATTTTTTTATTAGTAATATTTTATGCACGTGGAACGAAATTTCTTTTGTCTTATATTGTTCAGGGAAATAGCGTGTTTGGCTGGAATTGGGTTAACTTTAGAAGAAGCTTCCTTAAAGCAATAATCGGTGGCTTAAGTTAGTGGAGCTGTTATAATACTAATTGTCAATAGTTGGATAAATGAAAACATTTTTCCCTATAACTAACCAAAATTTTGGTAATTTTAGCATATGATAATTTCCAATTTTTTATTTTTTATTTATTTCTGGTGTAATTATATTAGATATGAACATTTTTATAATCAATTTTGTTTGGTATTTGTGGTGTAAACAAATATTTGAATAGTTTGTCTTTCATTTAAAAAATGTTATTTAGAGTTCTAATTGTTATAATTAAGATCATTAGTTATGTATTGACTTCAATAATGTTTAAATTTAGATCTTTTTGATAGGTGTTCAAATTGGATATATTTTCATCTATTTTTTTAGTTAAATATTCTAATTTAAGAACATGCATCAATTATGAATATTATTTTTAGGCACATATATTAATAATTAAATTAATAAGATCACTTAAAGTAGTTTAAAGCTTCTTTAGTCTAATCATCATGAAATATTTATAAAGACTTAATGTACTTATTAATAAAAATTGATAAGATTACTTAAAGTAGATTAAAAATTATTTAGTCTAATCACTATGATATTATAAGACAAATTGATGGGTGATTTATTAATAAAGAAGTACAATATCCAATCATTCATCACTACCATAACTTACAATCTTTGGGAAGTGGTTTCTAGAATTTAACCTCTAACCTTGTTCATGTAGATAATCAAACTAAATCTTGATATTAATAATGAACATTCATATGAGATACATTTCACAAGTTTGTGGGTGTATGGACTAAGATCTAGGATGATGTCTCAAGGATGTGAATACTTATCATATTAAATATGGGTAAAAATTCGTAATTATGTCATTCTTTTATAAAAAGAAATGACCAACATTCTTAATTTAGTTTATGTTTACAATTTTAAAACATTTTAAAAATTAGTTATATATATATATATATATATAGAGAGAGAGAGAGAGAGAGAGAGAGAGAGTGTGTAGCACCCCTTCATTTTTTTCTTTTTTGATTAGACAGTGTTATTCTTTGTTATGCTTTGTTTCTGTTAATACTTTGACTATGGTACTTGGTTACTATTTGATCACTAACTGTAAAACAATGTGAATGTTATATTTTGATGTGATGGTATTTTATTCTGATGTTATCATTATGGCATGCTTTGGATTAGCTTAGCAGATATTTGAATTAATAATGCTTTATGTTTTTTATTAGATTATTGATGTTAGATTCGTCAGTTAGTAATACTATATTGGTGAAGGGGACGAGATTGCACCACTTGCTTGCGAGTGCCTTTCGATTCCGCAATTTTCTCTTCACGGTGTGTTTTATTATGTTATATATATGCAAGTTCGATATACTCTGGTTCGTAGGTTGACATGTACAGGACATCGACTCCACTTGGTTTCACAGTTTGAGCATGTCCATTGACCAACGATATTCGATTGGGAGATAGTAGCTAGGTTTTTCGTGCCAAGTCGTCACCTTGGTCATAGTGTGTCATCGAGTTGTAGACGGGTTTAGTTGTTATAATGTTGTTCATGTCACCCTCGTTATTATTTAATTTCAAGTTATAAAGGTAAATAAATGACTTACGTAGTTAAGTTGTTGATTAAATAAATCTGGTTATAATGTTAGAAATGTTATTTAATTTATTAATTAATTTAATCTAATTAATAAAATAATCTAATCTTGGATTAGATGTATTTTATTGATTAATTAAATTAATTGTGTTGAATTGAATTAAGTTATTCATTTTGGAATTAATAGATATTTTGATTGAATTTTTAAAAAATGAAAATATGTTTTAATTTGCATTTTTTTGAAAATTAGAATGTAAAAGAAATTTAAGATATTTCCTATTCTGTTTTTGAAAATTTATGAGGGTGGTTGGATAGATATTTCATTTTTTTCTTTCTATTATTGGGATTTTGATGGAGTTTTTTTGGGGGAGAATGAGAATTGAAAAATAAGGGAGGAAAGGAATTTCTAGTTTGGTTTTGGATTTGGAGAAGTAAGTTGGATTTCTTGGAGGAGCTGGAATTAGAAGAATTCAAAGCACCATTGACAACCTTTCAAGCTTTTGGAAAACCAGGTTTTCTTTCTATTAATTTAGTTTCCATTTTGAAAGGTTTCACAATTTTTATTATGCTGTTGAAAATATTTAAACTATGTTTGATTTGCAAGAAAAACCCATGTTCAAATCTTGTTTCAAAACTTTGAAACCTCAGTTTAGAAATGAACTTCTTAAAAAAAAAAATTGCATTATGGCTGTAAATAACTCTTTTTTAGAATTTATTTGCTCAACTAAACTGTTATTTTGTTAAATTTGGAAAAAAAAGGAATACATATATATTTATTTGAAAAATTCACACACACACACACACACACACACACACACACACACACACATATATACATACATATATATATATATTTATATGCAATATGTATTTGTGATTTTTTTTTATGGGAAATAAAACTTGGTTGGAAATGAAAAAAATGGATTTTAAAAAAATCCGCAAGTTCATGTTCTAGAAATTTTATTTTAATTTTTTTAACCCCAAATTTTTGGGTTGGGCTCACCCCCACACCCATGGGAGGTGTTGTGGGAGGAGCCGTGCCCAACGTGCCCCCACATTGCCACCCACAATGGATGGCACGACTATGTTAAACATAGCCACCGCCCACAGTGGTGGGTTCGACTATGGTTAACACAACTACGCCCACAACTATGGGTTCAGTTGTGTAAACATAGCCGACCCTCTAACTCGGCGTGCGCCCCAATGCCTTTGACTTTTTTTTCAAAAAAAAATAATAATAATAAAATATATTTTTAATGTTTAATATTATATATATACAATATTAAAATATTAATATATATAAATCTTTAAAATATATATTTAATATTTAATATTATATGTATATAATATTAAAATATTAATATATATTAATAATAAAATATATATATATATATATATATATATAATATAAATAATATATATATATATATATATGTATATATATATAATATATAAATTATATATATATATATATATATATATATATATATATATATATATATATATATATATATATATATGTATATATATATATAATATGAGGTTATATTATATGTATATATGTATGTACATTATTTATATATATATATATAGTTGGGATATATTAAAATATTGATTTAAATGATGGAATGATTTTAATATAATTGTGAAATTTTAAATTAATGTATAATAGTCAAATTAATGGATTGATTTTTAAAATAATATATTTTGATGGAACAGTGCTTTTTTCTGTTTTTTAAATAATATGTTTATTAAGATGAGTTAATCATTTATAAAATGATTATGTTGAGAAGAAGAAATAGTTATCTATTTTAAAACGATATGCTCTGAATCATAGAAGTAAATGTTTATTATTATTTAGGAGAAATTAGGGAATAACATATCTAGTTAAATTTTATCCTTTGTCTGAAAGAGACATAATTTAATTAGTTTTATTGCGGAAATAAACTATTGAGTTTTATTAAAGGAAGTGGATTTAGGGAATCCAAAGTAGATTTAGTTCCTCTTAAATTGCTCTTTTAAATGTGATTTCTTCTGTTATCACTTTGGGGGAAATTGATTAGAAGGGTTGTTAAGTCTTCTAGATGGGGTTTTCATTTAATTGTGTGGATTGTCGTAATATGTTAGTCAACCTTTGGATTGCCTTGGGTAGTGAGTCTAAGTGTATCCAATTAGATACCCGGTTATCATGAATGAGATGTGTTGACTTTATGTCGTGGATAGGGATTTAATATCCTTAGGTCGCACTTGTGTACCCTTGGGTTGTGGAGTTATTCCACGTGTTGTCTTAGAGGAGTGGCTTGCAATGAGGGTCAGCACACAAAGTGGTGACATGGTAACTCATTGTAAATTAGATAATCCAGTGATAAGGTAAATAAATTGATTAAAGGAATAGGTAGTATCAAACACTTAATAAGATTAATTTTGCCTCGCTCATGGACACAAGGGCTTGTATAGACTTGGGATGGGACGAGAAGGCCTGGAATGGAAAGATCATTATCTTTTCTTTATGAGAGATAACTGATTCTGCATTGGTTTGCATGAGGGGTTGGGAGTCGTTAGAGGTTTCCAGGATATCCCGAGATGGGGGCCGGGACCTAGGAAGACTTACCAGGACAACCCATGCAACATTGTGATGACATGTAGTACCCCTCCATTTATTCTTGTGTTTTCTGGTTGCATGTTTTCATATTGTTAGACTTTGGTACTTGGTTTGGATATTTTGATCGCTGATTTTGAGCGACAGTGGATTCACTTTGTGACATGATGATACATTGTATTATGATATTTGATTTCTGACATGCTTTGATATAGCGTAGATGTTTTCCTTCAGATGATTATTGCTATGTATATGTTTATGATGGACTAATTGTTATTTAAGTTGTCAGTTTGATGTGACGTGTATTGGTGTGGAGAACAGAATAGCATCACTCACTTGCGAGTGCCTTGTGATGTCTGTGATTTTCTCCGCACGGTGTGCCTGTATTATGGATTATATATATGCATGTTATTTTTTTGGTTGCAGGATTGCAGGTACATGACACCGACTCCACCTGGTTACTCAGGTCTGAGCGTGTCAAGACTCAACGAAAATGTTGATTGGGAGGTAGTAGCATGGTTCATCCTAGTCTAGTCTATAACCCGATCATAGTACATCGTCAGTTTAGTTTGGAGTCTTAGATTGTCTTGTCTTTTCCTGTTTGGATTAATTGCTTTGAAAAGGAAAATTTTGTTAATTAATAATAGTTTATTATGTTTTAATTTACTGTTATTTAAATTAATTTTTAAATGTTAAAGAAATTAGTTTTGCATGTTATTTAATAAATTAATTAGTTTGTTTGGTTAAATAATTTGATCTTAGAGATTAAATTTATTTAATTAAATAAATTAATTAATTAAATTAAAATTGTTTTAAATTGTGTGTGAATAGATTTTATTTAAATTAAATATTTTTGTGGAAATGACATTTTTAATTATTAAATAAATTTTTGCATTTAAAAATTGTAAATTTTAAATAAATTAATTAAATGCATGCAAATCTTGAAAGGCAAGATTGCCGAGAAGTTGTTAAAAGATATTTTGTACTTCTCAACATGTGTGCCAGTTGAATTTATGGTTTATGGTTGAGGTTGTTCATGGATATTATTTTGGATCTGGGAAAACACAGAAGCTTATTCTTTTCTTCACGAGAAAAATATCAGGGCTCTGTTAAAAATTTTGGTAAAATTTTGGTTTGTGCTATTTGGTTCTATTGAATACTTGTGGAAGTTCTCTGGTTTGCATTTTGGTTTGGGAATTGGTGTTCGGGAAAAGTTTTGGAAAGCTACAGGCAACAAAGGTTTTCATCACCAGACGGATTTTTGAAGCTTTAGGAAACAGGTATTCTTCTTGTGGATTTTAATTTGTTGTTTTTTTGAAAAGAATATCTATGAAGGAAATTTCATTTAATTAAAAACCTCTGTATTTCTCGGGAAAAGTTATTTACTGTATATTTCCTGAAAGGATTCGTAGATTTCTTTAAAAATTTATGAAAACTTTCTTCTCTGTAGAATTAAATTAGTGAAGGGAAATTATTGATATATGGGAAAATGAGATTTATATTTCTAGAATTAAATTAGAATTCATTTTTAAAAAAATTATGCGTACTGTTAAATTTTTTTATAGTTTCCCCAATTTATCCAGTAAAAACCCTGAAGAAATTTCTTTATTCTCTGTTGAAAAACCCTGTTGGTATTTGATAAATATATATATATATATATATATATATATATATTTGTATATATATTTAACCTCATAAATAAATTAGATTGTGAAAGAGATTATTTTATAAATTTATGAATTTTAGTTGTGGAATCGCCGTACTAGCGATTATGTTTATTTTAATTCGGATTAAATTCCATACTTGTGAATTCAAAATTCACAGATTTATTGACTGTTTCATTTGTTTGAAATAAATTTCAATGTTTAATGCATGGATATATGGAAGGGGGCCACGGGCCCTTACGCTTCCCATATACACGACCGTAGCTTCACGCCGCCCTCATAGGTACCAAGGCCGTCTTCACGTACCGGGCCCCCATATGGGAGGTTGTACACGTACCGTGGCCGCGGTTCCCGCAAACACGTTTCCATGGCAGATAAAAATACATCCTGTGATAGTCTTCAAATAGAAATTTTGATATTACTTCAACATAAAATCCTAATTAGGGTTTTGCATTTTGTTAATTTATATATATATATATGTATATGTATATGTATTATGTATGTATATTTATTGTTGAGAATATTTGATTAAAATATTAATGTGGAAAAGTTTATTTTGGGCAAATGAGAAATAAGAATATATTTGTATTTAAGTAATTATGCATATAATGATTTCAATGAGTATATTTATTTAAATATATTGAAAACTGTTGTTAAGTAAAGGAAAATTAGAAATAGATATTTTCTCTCATTTAATTGATTGACTAGATTTAATATATCCCAATGATAGATGTGTTTTCGCTTTAAGTTGCTTTAAATTTTTATTGGATAAAAGGGGGATTTATCTTTACATGATTTCAAGTCTTCCAGTTGTAGTCTTTTAAAAGGAGTGAAATTTTACAATAATTTTATGTGATTGAACAGACTAGGGTAGTACACTTGGTTTGGTATTGTTTATAGACACCTGGTTTTTTATGAACGGGTTGTGATGTCCATTGTGGTATATCTGGTTTTATTTGTTGATTTTTGTGCACTCTGTCCACCCTAGTTAGAAAACTTAGTATACTTTTGTTATGTTTAGGGGAGTGGGTTCGTAAGGGTCACACACAAAGTGGTGTTAGGGTAACTCACGCGCAATTGTAAAGCCTGATAATTGGGAACAACACAAAGAGTTAGACGTTCTAATAAGATTGATTATGCCTCACTTATGGTCTCTAGAGCTAGTACGCCTTGAGTATAAGATGAGAAGGCCCCGGGAATGGAAAATTGATATCTGCTACCTTTAAAGGGATATTCAATTCCTCAAGTAATAGCTTGTAAACGGGCTGGAGCCAGAAGAGGTCACCGTGGTAACCCAAGTTAAATAACCTAGGAAGAAACACACCGTGGTAACTCCTTTGCAATATTGTGATGACACTCCACCTAAAAATAACAAGCATCTTGTGTACTTAGTAGCCATCTCGATTGTCTAAAACTGGAAGCTAAATGCAGTCCATCAAGAAGTTATGTACTTGTGTTTGGGGTTAGTAGGATTGCGTCTAGGTAACCATATTACTATCTCCTAGCATGGGGGTGGACCTTACCAAATTGGCTACTTTATTGGGTGGAATGTGCACCTTACCCGCTAGTCCCCGCCATGATCATGGCAACGGTGAGCTTCATGGATTGAGAGCCGTACTGGACATGCATGTACCTTCTTTACGGGCCATTGCAAAATCCTAGTCAGCATCCTCAATTGTTTATGACGAGAACATTTGTAAATGTAATTGTAACTATTATTTGATCTACCTCATCAGATGAATGAGTATTGTAATATCTTATCAAATGCAATGTAAGAAACATGTTTGTACTTTATATTATCTTGAATGGTATTTCAAATGTTATGCAATGATTACTTTTTAAGTTTATGAATAATTAAATGTGTGGAATGCTAAATACTAAAGTCGTCTATGGAAACTCAAGTAGTGTAACGTCACGTAACTTAGTGAATGTATGCAATTAAATAACTTAATAATATTACTTTAAAAAAAATTTATTTCACCTTTATACACAATTGCAACATTCTTTAGGTTATTATGACGGGGCATTACAGATTGGTATTAGAGCCAAGGTTACAAACACTGGATGCTCTGGGTAATCGCGAGCCCATTAGGTTGACCTAGTACATAGTGTCGCTACTTGTTAGCCTTGGTTGATTAGTATCTAAGACTCGTTATTGTTATGTGTAGGAACATGCCTAGGTGAGGTGGAAGAGGTCATGGTAGAGGTCGAGGTGGAGGCTGAGGGCTAGTCCCTCAGGTTACTCCCCTTCTGAGCCCTCATCAGAGTGATTAGGCAGAACAGTTGGATCAGAGGAATGAGGGATAGAATCCTGAACAGTCAAGAGTAGAGGGTTCACAGATACATCCTTTATTAGAGGAGGTCCTAGCTCAACTTGGACCTAGACAGGAAGTTGAGCAGGAGGTTGTTAGAGAGAGAGATAGATCTCCTAGGAGAGTAGATGATACAGTGCATCAAGATGCTATTACTGCAGGACACATGAGGGATTTATTGAGGGCACGCCCTCCTACTTTTGATGGTACAGGAGGTGGCTTAGAGGCAGAGACCTAGCTACTGGATTTGGGTAGATGCTTTGCCATGCACCCTTATGGTAGCAATACCCGTGCGAGATGCGCTATTATGCATCTTAGAGGATTCGCCTCTACTTGGTGGCGCCTAGAGGAGTAGAAGCTCCACTTAGATATTGGTTCAGTGTCTTGGGAGATGTTCCTGGAGAGGTTTAGAGCATGGTTCCTATCAGAACACTGGAGGCAGCGATGGGCTGATGAGTTCCATGATCTACGTCAGTTGGCTCTATCTGTTGAGCAATATGAACATAGATTCTATGAACTCAAGCAGTATGTTGGTATTGGCGATGATGAGCCTATGCTAGTACAACACTTCATCAGGGGTTTAAATGCCCGCATTAGTGGTGGTGTCGGAGTCTTTGAGCCAAAGACTATGGAAGTTGCGGTGGAGAAGGCTTGAATAGTGGAAGAGAATCTTGCTATGGCGTTAGGTGGTCACACAAGAGTATAGATTGGCAGTGCTCTTGCAGCAAGTTTTAGTCCACGGGGTGGACAGGCACAAACAGGAGGTTCCTCTAGGAACCAACAGACACCCTCAAAGGGTGGGCAACAACAGCAACAACGTACACCTCAAAAGAATAATAATCCACAACCACATCAAGGTAATAGTCCTCAAACAGGAAAGGGTCACAACTGGTGGCACAACAAGCGCAATAGGCAGGATCAGCCTGCGCAAAGTGCTTAGTCTACCATCAGTAGAGGTAGTTTCCAGCAATCTAATGCACCTTCGGGTGGTAGAGGATTCAGTAGAGGCATAGGTTGTTACTCATGTGGACAGCAGGGACACATTGCTAGGCAGTGTTCGATGAGAGGTTCTACTGGTTTTGGGCCTCGACCTATAGCTTCAGAGCCTACAGTGGGTGATGCAAGACGATCACATATAGTATATGCTCTGGTTAATGACCTCCAAGCCGATCACCAGAACACAATGATCGAGACTTCAGGTAAGTTACATGGTGTTAGTGTTTCCATTCTTTTTGATTCCGGAGCTACCGACTCCTTTATTTCACCGACCATCGATGACCGATGTGGTCTTGTGGCGGTAAAGCAAGGTGGTAAGTGGCAGGTTGAATTCACCTCTGGGGTTAAAGTAGCAGTAGAGAACTTAGTACATAATTGTGAACTTAAAATCGGTACGTTAACTACCTTAGTAGATCTGTATGTTACACCTTTAGGGTTGTATGACATAGTTTTAGGTATGGATTGGCTAGCATCTCATCATGCTGTGATTGACTGTCGACTTAAGATAGTTAGTTGCATTAATGATTTAGGTGTGAAAGTGGAAATCATAGGTGTTCAAAGACCTATCTCTTTGCGGATGATATTTTCTATGCAATTAAACAGATGTCTTCGTCAGGGTTGTCAACTATTTGCAGCAACAGTTACTAATCTAGAAGAAGGTGAGAGTCGAGAGGTATCTCTTGATGATCATCCTATTCTTATGGAATTCACAGACGTGTTTCCTGATGACATACCTGGAATGCCACCAAAGAGGGATATTGACTTTAGAGTTGACCTAGTTCCTAGAGCTGAGCCTATATCTAGAGCTCCATATAGAATGACGACTCAGGAGTTAGAGGAACTCCGTATTTAGTTAGAGGAACTATTAGAAAAGGGTTTCATTCGTCCAAGTGTTTCCCCTTGGGGAGCACCTGTCATCTTCGTAAAGAAGAATGATGGGTCACTTAGATTGTGTATTGACTATCGTTAATTGAACAAGGTTACGATTAAGAATCGTTATCCTTTGCCTAGAATTGATGATCTTTTTGATCAAATCAAGGGAGCTAATGTGTTCTCTAAAATCGATTTGAAATCTGGTTATCATCAATTGTGAATTGTTGAAGCTGACATTCATAAAACTGCTTTTCGTACTCGTTATGGGCACTACGAATTCACAGTGGTACCGTTTGGGTTAACGAACGCACCATCGGTATTTATGAGTTTAATGAATGGTGTTTTTCGTACATACCTTGATCGCTTTGTCTTGGTATTTCTCAATGATATTTTGATCTATTCGAGAAACATGAAGGAGCATGAAGAACACTTGAGACAGGTATTGCAATGTTTAAGGGAAAATCAATTGTATGCGAAGCTGAAGAAGTGTGACTTCTTTCAAACTGAGGTAAAATACCTTGGACATATGATTTTTGGAAAAGGTATTGCTGTGGATCCTTCAAAGATTCAAGCTATTGTAAATTGGCCCACGCCTACTAATGTAGGTGAAGTTCGTAGTTTTATGGGTCTAGCTAGTTATTATAGGCGGTTTGTTGAGGGGTTTTCTAGAATTGGTCATCCTATTACTTCTCTTCAGAGGAAAGGGAAGAAGTTTGTTTGGATAGAGCAGTGTCAGTTGGCTTTTCAGACACTTAAAGAAAATTTGACTAATGCGCCTATACTGATTGTTCCTTATCCTACTAAGGATTTTGTAGTATGCACGGATGCATCCTTAGAGGGTTTGGGAGCAGTTCTGATGCAAGATGGGCGTGTGATTGCTTATGAGTCTCGCAAACTCAAGGATCATAAATTAAACTATCCTGCTCATGATCTAGAACTAGCTGTGGTAGTGCATGCATTAGTTCAGTGGAGGCATTTCTTATTAGGTCATCGTTTTGAACTTCATACTGATCACCGTAGTCTACAATACATTTTTACGCAACCTAACTTGAATGCTAGACAAAGACGGTGGATGGAGTTCTTGTGTGAGTACGATTTTGAAGTGAAATATGTTCAAGGAAAAGAGAACGTA
>VDFB02058242.1:236436242-236592452 GCA_007258455.2 Sequoia sempervirens
TTTCGATGTTATGACTATCTGTATAAAGCATGACAAAGCTTGGTTTCAAAAAGACATGTATCGTATAAGACATTGAGTCAGATGTCGTTGATGTGATAACCTGTGTAAGGCTATGTTTGATTGTTTGACCTTGTCGATTATGCAGGAAGGACTCATCCTCAATAAGACATAGGTTGATTGTTTCGATATCGCCTTCGGTTTATGACACATCCTGTAGCAGACTGTAGTTGATTTG
The DNA here is from genome assembly GCA_007258455.2 of Sequoia sempervirens. NCBI lineage: Eukaryota > Viridiplantae > Streptophyta > Pinopsida > Cupressales > Cupressaceae > Sequoia > Sequoia sempervirens. Next base: position 236,436,478 of record VDFB02058242.1, read on the forward strand.
TTTTGATTGTTTTGTTTGGCAAGTTGTTTGATTTGACTTAGAGACATTGCTGACTTGAGACGATGCGTTGACAATTGACTGTGTGTGACGAAAAACCCTAAAGGACTGACCTAGTGCGGCCTCGGGGGCTCATCGATTGATGGCCTTGCCTAATTTATACACGCAGAGACCTCGTAGTTCGACACGACCAATGACCTTGTCATATAGACATATGGATTGACTCATGAATTTATGCAAACAAACCTAAACGGACTAACCTAATGCCTCGGGGGCACATCGGAAGATGGCCTTGCCTACGTCCAGTCGTAGAGGCAACGTAGTTCGACAAATGACAAAGACTGACAAGTGCGACTGACTTTGACTCTGTTTTTGGATTTTCAGAATGTTTTGATTATTTTTTTGTCTTTTTGAAGTTTTCTGATGTTTTTTGTGTTTTCTCAGGTCATTTTGTGATGTTTTTGGATTTTCCATGGTTTTACGTCTTCAACACAGCCAATGTAAGAACCAATATGACACACGTCAAGTGTTTGCCCCCAGTCGAGTATAAGACCAATCGATTATGAATAGGGTAAAATGGGGGATATGAAATGCACTCGATGTCAATTGTTCCAAGTTATGGGAAAGACTACCACTTATAATGAATGGTATATAGAAATGATGGACAGGAAAGATAAGGGATATGTACAGGGATAGGTATTATGTACAGGGAAGTGGACTATGTACAAGGTAGTAGAATGATAGTAGACAAAGGAGCAGAGTTGAGTACACATGGTGCCTGTTTGCCAGGTTTTCACCATGGTACCTATCCAAAGCGCCACCGAAGTGGTTTTCACCATTGGACGAATGATTTGTCTTTACCATTTTTCATATTATCTAATTTTTTTGGTGTTACCAAGATGCCTGTTTGCCAGGTTTTCACCTCGATAACAATTTTTTTGATTTTATTTTTTATTTTTTATTTTTTAATAAGACAAAGGACTCCCAGAAGCTATGCGTAGAACTTTTTCAGATGCATACTATTGATTGGTGAGGACAATGGTTCGCCTTCAGGGGTAGAGATTTGATACGCTCCTGATCCAAAAGCTTCAGTGACAACATAAGGTCCTAACTTTCCTGGTTTGTCTCTTTCTGCTTGATTCTTTGGGTTCTCCATTAAAATCAGGTCACCAATGTCAAAGTTCCTGTTCAAAACCCTCCTGTTATAGCTACGGCGAAGGCGATTCTGATATGCTTGAAGATGGTCTAGTGCCTTTTGTCTTCGCTCATCTAAAAATTCTAGCTCATGGAGTCTCGACACTCGGTACTCTTCATCATCAATATGGCCTTTCAGGGATACCCTTAGGGAAGGAATCTCGACCTCAATAGGTAAAATGGCTTCAGATCCAAAGACAAGTGAATATGGGGTAGCACTAGTGGGAGTACGGATACTTGTACGATAAGCCCATAAGGCAGGGTTAAGCTGTAAATGCCAGTCACGGACAGCATCATTGACAGTCTTCTTGAGGATTCTAATGATGGTCTTGTTAGATGCCTCTACTTGGCCGTTACCTTGTGGGTAGTATGGGGTGGAAAAGTGATGTTGGATATGATATTCATCACACAAGCGGCGGACTTCTTGGTTCTTAAATGGGCAGCCATTGTCAGTGATTATGGACTGAGGGACACCATACCGACAAATGATATAGTTTAGGATAAATCTAGAAATCTGTGCGCCGGTAATGTATGTCATAGGAATGGCTTCAATCCACTTTGTAAAGTACTCAGTGGCAGTGATAATGAACTTATGTCCATTAGATGATGTGGGGTGGATTTTACCTATGAGGTCGAGTCCCCATTGGGCAAAGGGCCATGGTGACGTGATAGGACGAAGCTCCTGTGCTGGGGCATGTATCAAATCTCCATGAACTTGGCATTGGCGACATTTTGTTACAAAGACATATGAGTCTTTTTCCATAGTAGGCCAATAATAACCCAGCCTCATAATCTTTTTGGCTAAGGTAGGACCGCTAGAATGGGAACCACATATACCCTCATGCACCCCACGCAAGGTTGCTTGTGCTTCAGTAGAATCAAGACATCTCAGTAAGGTATTGTCTAAAGCGCGTCTATATAGGGTGTCTCCGACGATGGTGCATTTGGCTGACTTGCGGAGGAATGTTCTACGTTGGTTGTTGGATAGGCCAATGGGTATGACTTCAGCATGAAGGTAATCATAAATTTCTTTGTACCAAGGGGAATCGGGACCAACGATGTCACACACCATCTCAGAATCTGGGATATCGTAGGCTGGGATCAAGAGCTGTTCTACCAAGAACTCAAACTTAGGCACGTTGTTAGGAATGTCAAGAAGTGATGCAATTGTAGCCATGGCGTCTGCTGCCCTGTTTAAAACATGAGGTATTTGATGAAATTCGACTTTGTCAAAGTACTCTTTAAAACTATCTGCCATGCACTTGTATGGAGTAAGCTTCTCATCCTTAGTCTCATAATCATCATTTACCTGCCTGATTACTAGTTGAGAATCACCATAAACCTGTAAAACCTTAATTTTCCACTTGACCGCCATGTGTAACCCTGTCACTAGAGCTTCATACTCTGCCATGTTGTTAGTGCATGGGAATGCAATCCTGAATGACTTAGGGATGGAATCACCTTGTGGTGTGATAAATAATATCCTAGCCCCTGAACCATGATTTGTATGTGAACCATCAAAGTACAGTTTCCATGTTATGTTTGTGTCAAATGTGAATATGAACTCATCAGGAAAGTCTGCAACTAATGGGTGATCTGCCTGTATGGGTGCATCAACTAACTGATCAGCAATGACCTGTCCTTTAATAGCCTTTCTTTCTACATACTGTATATCATACTCACTAAGTATCATAACCCACTTGGCCAGTCGCCCTGTTAATGCTGCCTTGCTAAGAAGATATTTCAAAGGATCTATTTTAGCAACCAACATTTTTTGATGGTTTAACATGTAGTGCCTCAGTTTTTGGGTAGCAAATACTACTGCAAGACAAGCACGTTCAATGTTACTATAATTTAGCTCATAACCAACCAAAGTCCGGCTGATATAATAAACTGCCCTTTCATGACCTTCATCATCATTCTGTGCAAGCAATGCTCCGAGTGATGAATGGGTTGTTGTGATATAAAGAATCAATGGTCTCCCTTCAACAGGTGGCCTTAAAACAGGTGGTGTAAGTAAATATTCTTTAATCAGTTGAAAAGCCTCTTCACACCTAGGTGTCCATGCAAAGGGTACTCCTTTCTTAAGTAGATGTTGAAAAGGATGTGTCTTGTCTGCTAGCTGCACTATAAATCTTCTGATAGATTGCAACCTTCCCTATAATGTCCTTAGTTGACTGAGATTTTTGGGTGGTGGCATGTCCATGATTTCTTTCACCTTAGCAGGATCTACTTCAATGCCTCGTCTAGAAATGATATAACCTAACAGTTTTCCTGACTTGACTCCAAACACACATTTCTTTGGATTGAGTCTCACATTATACTTCTCCAGCCTCTGAAATACCCTGTCTAAAACTTGTAAATGTTCTACCCGTGTCTTGGATTTTACAATAAGGTCATCGACATAATCCTCCATACAAGTGTGTACTAGATCATGAAAGATAGTAGTCATGGCATGTTGATAGGTTGCTCCTGCATTCTTGAGTCCGAAGGGCATAACATTCCAGCAATACATTCCCCAAGGACAAGGTTGTCTTAGTTGATCTCGGCAATTTGATCCGGGTTATAGCCCGAGAATCCATCCATAAGGGACAACATCTCATATCCTCGCCATGTCAACTATCATGTCGGGAATATTAGGCAAAGTGGGAAGTCATCCTAGACAAGCTTTGTTGATATCTCTAAAATCAGTGCAGATGCGAATGCCCCCAGCTGGTTTGGTAACTGGTACAAGATTGGAAATCCAATCTGCATAGTCAATAGGTCCGATGAAACCAACGTCTAAGAGTTTCTTGAGTTCCGCCTTGACTAATAAAGCAATTTGTGGATGCATTTTTCTCAACTTCTGCTTTACTGGTTTAGCATCTGGTTGTAAAGGCAAGTGATGTAGAAATGCCTGTGATCCCGTCCTGCATGTCGATATGACCAAGCAAAATTTATCTGGTTTCTCGTCAAAGAAATCATGGAACTGATTTCTCTTGTGTTGTCAATGACATCACAAATAAACCAATCGAGGATCCTCTTTGTGCCTATGTTGACTTCACTCCATTCTTCCACGAGCATAGGTGACTTTTCCTGTATAATGGGAAGAATGTTCAAACCTCCATCCTTAGGCACCTCAGAGAGGTTTTCACCTTCGGATGCGTCCTTTCTTTTTACTTTTTCATTGTCTAGAGGTGCCTTTCAGTTTTCACCTAGAGACTCATCCTTTTTATCTTGTTTATTCTTTTTCTCATTTTTGCAACTGGAAGATTGAACAGATTCCCCAAAATATGCTTTATTGTCCAAGTCAATGGTAAAACCAGCTTTATGATCTCCGTTAGGTATGCCTTCACGTAATCCCAGGAACTCAGCAATTGCTTCGTTGTTCTCAAAAGTGTCTAAGACAGGTGTATCTTGTTGATCCCAATCTATGAGTTGGGGATAAACTAAGGGCATGTCATCGTTGGAGTTATCTAAGTCTAATGGGGTCAAGGTAAAGATTGAATTATTCATGTGATTACAAAATTCTTGTACCAAGTCTGTTTTTCTCTTGGGTTTGGGTTTAGGTGGATGAATAGGTGGGCCTAATGCCAAGGTTTGACTATCGGAAACAAGTGGCTGAGGTTGCCAAGAGGTGGAATCGAGTGATTCCCAATAGTAATGTTTAAACCATTCCTCTTTTGTCATTTTCTTTGGTGGACAGGAATTCAAAGGATTGGGTGAAGAACTTAACATCAAGTCGAGTTCTCCAAATAACTTGTCAAGGTCCATGGAGGAAGTAGAGGATAGGGAATCCCACTCATAATCGTTAGAATCGGGGGAGTCATAATGATATTGGTCTATAGGTTCGTGAGATGTCTTGGTATCTTCTGAAGCATGTACTTCCTCAAGTAAGGGTGATGGAGTACTAGGAACGCCAATCTGAATCGGTTGAAACCCTAGCCCTACTCCTTTTGGCCATTGAGAAACAAATATTGGTTCCACTCTGCCATCTTGGTTTAAACCTAAACCACTTTGTCCATTATATCCTTTGCTTTGCATGATTTTGAAACCCTTTCCATATAGACTTGTAGGAATATGAGCAAGTAAAAGGGGTTCTTGATTATCTTCCTTGTACAGCCAGGAAGTGACATCTTCTGTATCCACAGCCTCTTTGCTTAATTCACCCCATTTAGTGAAATTTGTTGTGGGGGGAACATGTATAGTGATCGTAGATTGTCCCCTACCTGCTATAGGTAAACCATATGACTTAGGAGGAACCAAATGGCTAACACAATAAGAATTCTTCATGTAATACTCTCCACAACCCTTGTCTTGGATCTCGACCCTAGGAGTGGTAGGAAGTGGGGGTGAAACAGATGTTCGAGTGAGTGTGGACGGGTCAACATAAGAAGATGGTTTAGACGGTGAGGCCTCTTGGTTGACTGGCACTTGACATTGAGGGATCTCCTTTAGATTGGTGCAATACTGGAAAGGATCAGGATCACCATCTATAGTTATTTCGGTGCCATTGTAAGGGAATTTAAGACACCGATGATATGTGGAAGGGACCGCCTTCATGGCATGAATCCATGGTCTACCTAGCAGAAGGTTATAAGGGAGGGTGAGATCCAAGACCTGGAACTTTGTCTCCATTACCGCAGGACCAATTCTGATAGGAAGTGTTACCACCCCTTTGATTTGCATTCTTCATCATCATAAGCCTTAATGAAAATACTCTTAGTGGTGTCCACGCATGCTTCTAAGATACCTAATGCCTTAATTAGTTTTAAAGTGCATAGATTTAACCCTGCTCCTCCGTCTACCAAAACTCGTCTAACCTTGGTGTCATCGACAAGGACTTCTAGATGTAAAGGGTCATTGTGGTTCGTCTTGTCCGTGGCATAGTCTTGTTCAGAAAACGTGGCATGATGATTATTGTTCAAGTAGCCCACCATTTCCTAGAAACGATTGACATCAAGGTCATTAGGGACCGTGGTGTTTTGTAAAGCCTTATCAAGGATAGACCGATGCTCTGGGGAAATGCGCAAAAATTCCAAGATTGAGATTTGGGCTGAGGTCTTCCCTAATTGGTCAAGTAGGTTATATTGTAACTTGGAAGGTTGAGGTGTTTGCTGTGATGGAGGGCCTGGGATAGTAAACTTAGTACGACGAGTATTGACTGCACACTCAGGATTAGCATTGATAGTAATGGTATTGATGTTTTGATCAGCGGCACGAAGGCAATGAATGATTTTGCCACTATCATAATCATGTTTGATACTTGCATAATTGGCGGACATATTGGTCTTAGTACTCGAACTGGGGACAGTTCCTTTCCCATGGTCATGTAATGGGTCTGAAAAGACTTGATGATCAGTGTTGGATGTCTTTTGTTTTTGTCCACTAACCTCAATAATTCTCTTGTCAACAAGATCCTGTATGATATTCTTCAGTTGTCGACAGTTTTGTAGGGTATGTCCCTTAGTCCTATGATAATCACAGAAGGCATTGTCATCCCACCAAGTTGGTTTAAACTTTCCTGGATCATATTGTCTTGGTTCCTGCAGTTGTATGAGGTTGTGTTGTAACAGTTGTTTGAACACCGACTCAATGGGTTCCCCTAAGGGAGTGAACTCACGTTTTTGAAATCTCCTTGGTTGTGGACGTTGAGTATTTAAGGCCGTGTTAGGAGGTTGATTGACAACATTAAGCGTGTTTGCAAAAGTATGAGGTCCTTGTAATGTGAGGAGGGGTCTTGCTTGTAATGTTTTAGCATCCACCACCCCATCATTGGTGACATTTTTGTTGCGAGACCAGAATCTGTTTCTGTCAGTGGGGGTGTTTTGTACGATTGGGTTTCTATTTGATATTGTCATTTTGATTTCACCCTTTTCAATAAGATCCTTCTCTATTATCAGCCCTTTTTCCACTAGTTCTGAAAAAGATATGCAAAAATGTACCCTTAAGTTACTCCTGAGTTTTGGATGAAGGTTTTCTTGAAACATTGTAACCTTTTGTTTTTCGAGTATCTCGACAGGACACCTACTTGCAATAGTTCTCCAACGTTGGAAGAAAGAAATGATTGTTTCACCTTCGTCTTGTGTTGTGTGGCACAAGGTTGCTATATTTATCTCATGGTCAATGTGGAAGGAGAATTGCTCCACAAATTTCTCGACTAGTTCGCCCCAAGATCTAATGCCAAAATCTAAACCTGAAAACCATTCTAGTGCCACTCCTACAAGACTTCGTGGAAATAGCCTCATAAGATACGTGGGATCGTAAGCGACATCTATGCATATGGTAGAAAATTCCCTAATATGTTCTACTGGATTGCGTTTTCCATTGTACTTAGGAAGATTCGGTATGACATATCTGTGAGGGAAAGGTGTCATGTACAATGATCTATCAAAAGGGAATGGGCATATGTCCTTTGGTGAAAAAAATTTCTTAGTTGAGACTGACATGTTATCCATTTGTATTTGTAATGTGTGCATTTGTGTTTACAGGATGTCAACTTGGGTCAAAGATGTACTAGGAGGATTATGTGGATCCATGTATGTATTCTGAAATCCAAAGTCTCGTGATGGGTTTTGATTGAACGTTGGCATCTGAGGTGGATTTGGATTCAGAATATTGGTAAATGTATTCTGATCTGGTATCTGCATAAATCGGTGTTGACCTGGGTTCTGTGTAAACGGATTTTGAGTACCACTCTGTGACAAAGGATTATGATTCAGAATCGGTGTGAATTGGTTTTGACTTGGAATCTGTGTGGACGGATTCTGACTACCAATCTGTGCAAAGGGATTCTGATTTGGAACCGATGTAAATTGGTTTTGGCATGGAATCTGTATGGACGGATTCTGATTACCAATCTGTGAAAAAGGATTTTGATTCGGAACCGATGTAAGTGGATTTTGTGTACCAGTTTGGGAGAGTAAATTTTGACTCAAAAACTGTGTGAATGGATTCTAATTGCCATATTGGAAGGAGGGAATGCCCCCTGTTTGTGTAATACGCGGTATAGTACTAGTGACTTGAGCACTAGGTATGGCAATTGACTGTGGTATGGTACTTGTAATGCTAGCAGTAGGTAGAGTCGTTGATTGTGAACTGGTAGTACCGACATAAGGTGTAGAGGCTAAGGTTTTAGACCTTTTATTCCCAACAAGAGGACCGAAGGGAGTAGACAATGAAGCCCCTGTAGTGAAATTAAATCCCGACGTCATGCTAGGTGTACCAAATGAGGACGTATGGGCTGTCGTACTCTGTGTAGACGTGCTAGATGGCATAGTCGTGCTGACCTGAGGTATAGTAGTACTAGCAGAAGTGGTATTTGTCCCTTGTGTAGGTTGAGTTTGTAAAGTGCTAATATCAAATCCTGGAGGTAAGGTAGCACCTTCAGTTAGAAATTTGCCTAAAAACCGTTGACGATCATTTGCTAGGTACTCATCTACAAAAGAGGCAAACTCAGGGTCCTGTGCGGCAGCCTCTATGTCCTCTACTACAATGTGTCCTTGAGTGTTTCTAGTGGTGAATTTGTTTAATAAAGTCTTATGAGGTCTTGAAGAAAATGGATTGATGAACTCGTTTGGGTTCGACATGTTTTCTCTCTCTCTTCTCTTAGACCTAATTTCAACCATGTAAGACAAGCTCAATATACAGGAAATGCAAGACTATATCTAGAAACTGTATGACTCTATCCTATGTTTTTGGGGTTTTCTTATGCAAATAATGAATGTTCTAGGATGACACTAGTCTAAACTCTAAAGATGCAAAGTCTAAGCAAGACCCTAAAGTGATCAACTCTATAAACCCAAGATGAAGGGACCAACTACCTAAAGTCAAACCAAGGTGTCAATTTAGTTAAGTCAAGGAAGCAATGTAGGACGAAGATCAAAGGCAAGTTGAGTTTCCTAACTAGACTGATGAGCTAGGATGACTCTCTGTAGGGCAAAGTATAAGATGATAAGACTAGGTTCAATGACAGATTTCGTTGACACTATGACCTTTCTAGAGTATAGATGGTGGACTACTCCTAAAGTTTGTAAAAAGTGACCTTTCTAGAAGTCTAATGCAAGGTGATATGCACCCTAAGATGAAGGTAAACTCTAACCGAATACAACTATGGTAATGACTAAATGAACCTAAAGGATGCAAAATTGAGCAAATCATTTCAAGTTTCTATTTCAAAGACTGTTTGTGTGAAGACCACTGAAACTAGTATAACCGTGTTGACCGGACAGTGACTGTAAATTTTGGTTTTTTTGGTAATCAGACAGATGCGTCGTTTAATTTTTAGTTGCGGCTCAAAATTAACAGTTGCGGTTCAAACTGACAGATGCGACTCAGAATATACCAGATGCGACTAAAATTTACAGATGCGACTCGGAATATAACGTATGCGGTTTTTCCAAAGCAGAAGCGAGCCAAACTGACAGATGCGACTCAAAATTAACAGATGCGACTCGGAATTTACAGTTGCGACTCAAAAATAATAGATGCGACTCTGAAAATCAAATGCGTGTTTCTGGTGACCAGTTGCGACTCTCTGTAAATTTTTAGTGACATGAAATTTAAACTGACTCCGTTTTCCGTGATCAAATTCTGACAATCAAAGACAATTGTAAAACACAGTGTTTTCAGTTTCAATTTTGGACTCAAAGAACGTTTAAAGTGATAACAGACAAGCACATCCTAGTAGGCCAAAGGCCTAGGGTTTGTATACTTGGTATAGCCCACCTATTATACCCCGGATTGGTGATGAACACCTTTCCTTCTCGAGAGCGGATAGCTTAGGAATTTGGTGGCATTGGCTCCCCTCCACGACTCATTAACGCCTTCGAGCACACCAATTCCGAATTCTTTGGGAAATGACCTCCCAAGAATTGCTATCTCTACTCAAGGGGATCAGTAGTGAGTATCTTCGGGCATGATACTGTACCCTACACTAATACCAAGCAACAGCCACAAATAGGTTGGTTTCTACAACAAAAGGGTATTTAATTCGGGCATTCCGCTCGTGGGTGTGATCCATACGGGCGCCGAGTCCCCTTCGATCCATCTCGCTCTAACCACACTCGCCGGATTCTTGGGGTTTCCCAAGAACCCACTTTATATACCGGCCGAAGTCCCTGGTGGTGCTACCGGTCGAGTCGGTGGTGGAGTACTTTTCCCACCAAAACAGCCCAAGTTCTAGAGTTGGTAACCGCTTCTTACACCCGTGATCGGATCGCGCAAGGGGAGAGGATACTTCGATATACCAAATCGTAAGGGTAACCAGACTTGTGCTTTCGCACCAAACACAGTAGACACTTGTTAATTTTAACCAAACGAAAGATTTGCTACGCTACCAAACAATCTGTTTCAAAATTTAACTAGGGTCTTCGACAAGCGTCCTGCAGAAGATATCATTAGTAATTTCTCAATATTGTCTTCGTCAATTGTCCTACAAAAGCTTGTTAACTCCAAATAGCCACACGCTGAAAATCAACTATCAGTAACACAAAAATCAATTGAAATTTCCAAATTGCCGAAAGCAGAAATAAAATTTTACCAGTCAATTGCGTCGTTTCGTTACCAGTCAAATGCGTCGTTTCTATTTCAATTGCGGCTCGGGAAATCAATTGCAGTTCAGGAATTGTCAGATGCGTTGTTTCTCTGTCAGATGCGGTTCAGGAAGTCAATTGCGGTTTAGGAAACTTTAGATACGTCGTTTTAGGTCAGATGCGGTTCAAAAAGTCAATTGCGGTTCAGGAATTGTCAGATGCGTCGTTTCTCTGTTAGATGCGGTTTATAAATCCAATTGCAGTTCAGAAACGTCACATGCGGTTCAGAAAGTCAATTGCGGTGTAGAAACTTCACATGCGTCGTTTAGTACGAAAAATCTACAAAAATGAAAATTAAAAGATCTACAGATTTGCGAAGATGGTGTCTTCACGTCGGGTTCACCAAATGTAACGCCAAATAAAAGCTTTGCACAATAGACAACAAAGAAGTTTGATTAGAAGCACACATGCATGCAATACTAAAATCTAAAATGCAAATTCATTCGTTAAGCAACAAAGAACATGGGAAAGCAAAAACGTAATTAAAAACTAGAACAATCTCACCAATCTTCAAACGTATTTCCATGATTCATCTCGATTGCCCTTCTCCATTTTGCTTGTGTAGTATAATTGCCCTCAGATTTTCAAGTTCGTGCAAGTATAGCCTAAGATAGTGATTAGCAAAATATCGAAGATTCAAGACAAAGTGCTCTCCAAAGTTACAAAATTCGCGAGAGAGAGTGGAATGAAGAATGACAAATCAATTTATAGAAAATTGATTATTCAACGACAAGCCAAGATCGAAAGATCAACGGACGGTTGAGATTGACTGATTAGACATGCATTTTGATAATTGACAGTGATGACATGAGTGATTCGAATTAGAAATAGAATTAAAGATTAAATAAATGATTTAATCTTCAGTTCGGCATTCGAAGATATAAGAATTATCTTTGCATGACAAATATAAAGATTGATTAAAGCAACTCTCTGTTCGAACGCACGCACAACACTTAATTAATTAAATAATAATATTTAATTAATATGCATGTGCACACAAATGAGTTAGAACTGGACGATTGAATGGTTAGACGAGGAGATTACTCGAGAATGCCACTCAGACATCAAATGAATAGTTAACTAAACGATTAAAATAGATGTCGAGTTGAGTAAAAGTGAATACTTAGATAACTCACATAATTATCTAAAATATAGAAGAATGTGTTAAAATAGAATTTATGAATTAAATAATTCATTTAATTCAAGAGACAATATTCGAAGGATAATTAAATAAATAATATTTATTTAACTAAGTGATGAAAGGACTCAAAATGAATAATTAAATAAATTAAGAATTCATTTAATTATAGTTGAAATATGATAAAGAATAAATTAAATAATGATTTATTTAATTTAACCGGAAGAATAAGGTTAATTAGTAAAATAATTAAATAACAAGCATTTATTTAATTAATAGAAGAAATGAAGAAAAGTGAATTAATTAAATAATTGAAATTATTTAATTAATAGAAGAATTAATGTTAAGATGAATAATTAAATAATTGACATTATTTAATCATGACCATGAATAATACGAATTATGCAGAATATGGAAGTCGCAGGCTTAAACCAGATTTCGGTGTCTACAGGAAGAACATACACTGGAAAGGAAAGACAATAATTTTCACTTACTTGACATAACCCCTTCTAAACTCATATAGTATTCTCAACAGGCTTGCTCTACATGCATATCTCAGGAAGGAAAAATGATTCTCACAGCCGTAGGTATGAATATAGATTTCATAAAAACATAGTTAAGAACTTGTATAGTTTAAAATACAGAAATGAAAGTAATACAAACATTTAATAGTAGCTTCCAGGTAAACTCTGTGTTATATTCCAGATTCCAGTCAAGTTACAAAACATACATTAATTGAGAAAGGATTGATGAAAAAATCACTAACTCCTTTTGAATGCATAATTCGAACTCTCCAAAAAAAGGCAAAAAAATATGCCTTATATACAGACTGTACGTCGGCCCCTTAGGGCTTACAAAAAATATCCTGTTTCAGGATAGAATTTTCCCCTAGATCTTTTGCCGAGTTAATGTTGAAGATCCTGTGTGTCCCTGTTATTGGCGTCGGTGTGAAGAACGGCTCCTAGAAGCCCCTTCAGATATTCTTCAACTACTACATTTATTCAATCCATCGTGTCCAGTTGAGCTACTTCAGCTGCACCATGAATGCTCTGATCCCGCAACAGAGACACGTCACCCTTCAACTTGTTGACGCTCTTTGGACTGCCACGGTTGACCCTCAGATCTCCCTAACCAGCTGAGTGAACTCTACGCAGATTGTTTGGGAGGTCAAAAAAAATCTCCCGTTGAACTGCATATCGGTGAGACACTAATCGTGTCTCCCCGATGCAGTTCAATCTTCCCGCAAGCACCGACAAGATATGGAGCCATCGCTGTGAGCTCTCAGTGAGCGCTAATGATCATACAGATTCCTCTTCTGTCATATCAGCACCCGCTTTTGTCACCAAGACCCACTCCATTCGCTGAGACCCTATATCGAAGTCTCCCTGCTCCGCCGAAAGCTTGCTTTGAGTTCGGAAAAACTTGCCTGGTCAGTGAGATATCCTGTCGACCCCATCCTCATTCTTCCCAAGCTCCTCCTCTTAGTCGCTGAGACTCCCGCCGGTCGGGAAGAGGTCTTCCCGAACTCCTTTCGCTATGCCGAAGACACCCTCGTTGAAATAGCGTCGGTGTAACCCTTGCCGATCGCCGAGACACTATACCGAGCTCTATGACTCTTGTTGAGCTCCATTCGTTTGCCTTCGCTGAGACTCACACTGAACTCCTGCATCTTTCTGAGTTCTTTTCCCCTTTCGGCGAGACTCTGAATGTCGGCGAGACATTTCGGTGAAGTCCCCATAGTTACACCAAGATTCCTTGTTTCGATAGGACTCCTGCCGAGATCCTCTTTATCGAGGTTCGTGCTTCCTTTCGGCGAGACTTTCGCCTTCACTAAGACCTTCGGGCGACTTCATTTACCTTTTCTGAAATGTCCATTTGCCGCCCAGAATCATACCGAAGACATCACATCATCGACAAGACAATGACTGGTCGCTAAGACTTCCTGTTGAGCCCGAAATGTTATGCCGAAACCTCTAAGTTCAGTGAGACTCACATCGATGCCACCTCATTTGATCTCTTCGATGTGACACCTATCCTTTGGCAAGACATCCTGCCGAAGGCGATATCCTTTGCCGACGCTGCCCTTGTTTACGCCGAGGGGTTCCTTTTGTGCTCTGTCGGCGAGACTCTTAGTACTCGCCAAGACATCTCCCTGACGATAAAAGCTCTCGTTGATATGCATATCCCTCAGCCAATGCTGGAGATTCTTAGTCGCCGGAACAATGACCTTGTCTTGTCGATAGAGACCTGAGTATGAAATACACTCGCCGTGACACTCTCAGGGTCTTGGCAACTCTGTCCTTAGTAGGTTTTCATGCCGAACCTGATTTTGGCAGGCTTCTTCACTGAGTTCCTTGTGACTTGACATTCGATTAATGACTTTGGCCCTAACGTGAATGCTCCACTAGCCTCTGAAGATCCAACACCTGACCATCTTTCCTTATTTAACTGTAGGTGAAAAAGAGGCAATAGTAACCTTGTATTTGTATCACTCCTCAAGTGTAATCGAGGAGCATCTTTGTTATTTGTAATTGTAAATCTTATGTATAAACTATCTCATCTGTGAATGAGAATTGTATTGTAATATGAAATGAATGTAAGATGCATGAAATTATATCACATCTTTTGTATCTTGTGTTGTAATTTAATGATGATGGATGTATGTACTTTATTTATGAGCATTAAATGCATGTGATGTTTAATTGTATTAGTTAGACTTGTACTTCATTTAAATGTTGCCATGATCCTTAGAGAATGTAGGCGTTAGTGTAGCGTAACTCATATGTTTAATATCACTTTAAAAAAAAAAATTGTTCACTTTCATTTAAATGTGTTGCATTCTCTAGGATTTCAAGGCGAGCGTTACATAGTATCTCAAAAAAAATGCTAGGATATGTTTGGTAGATATGGGGAGTTCCAAGATGGAATGATACATGAGAATATTTTCATTGTATTAATTCCTACTTGACATATGAAACTAAAAAATAAAGCACCACTACAAGTGATGAGGATACACAATTACAAGATATTTTAAATGTGTTGATAGAATACAAGGACATCGTATTAAAAATCATGCTAGAAGGATTACTACTAGTAAGGAGAATTGGTCATCAAATAGACCTAGTTCTTGAAGAAAATTTACAAAATAAGGCTATGCATAGGATGAAATCAATAGAAAATTAAGCGTTGAATGGGTAGGTACATGATGTTAGTGTGAATGGGGATATTTCCTAACTAGACATTAGTGAGGACCTATTCACATCATTAATATGTTTACTTAGGAATTAGTTTCCTAGGTGGCATTCTACAAAATAGTATTTAATGGGACCATATCTCATTAATAGGCATGTAGTTATCTAGGAATTTAATATTTATCTCATGCATTTATAATTATGTATTATGCATTTAATGATTGCAACTAAGGTGGTTATCCAACTACCTCTCACCTTGCCTATATGAGGAAGGATCTTGTACATTTGTAAATCATCTCATGAGTTCTATCTCAATTCATTCTAGATCATCATTTGATCAATTTTTCTTCTTTCTCATCATCCATCACTTTCTTATTCATGTGGATGATATTCTTCGTGGTTGATCCTTTGAAGTGTGTGCAACTTCATTTGGGTTATTGTTCATATTTCCAACATGGTATCAAAGCTTAGGCCATAGGAGATCCATCTCATATTGGGAAGTTGACCTAAGGAAACTATCGAAGGCTGAAGGGTTTTCATTGAAGGGCTAATTGTTCTCATCTGGGAGGAAACTAATTTTTGTGGTGCTTTGGGTTAGATCTGACCCTGTCATTGTATTCAAAAGGTCTGAAATCCTAAGGATCGCCTACCCATTTTTCAAAACTTGACTTCGTCATCCGGAGGCCATCAGAAGTTTTTTGCAGCTATATTAGTGGGAAAAGGTATGAATCCTACAAGTGTTGGAGAAAAAAAAACTCCCCCATCGGTGCAAGAAAAAAATATCCTTCTCTGAGTCGGTATATCATAATGCAGGTTCAATTTTTTTTATCAATTTAGACTACTATAACATTTCTCTGTAGTTTGGAAAATAAATTATTCGAGGGTTGATTTAATATTTGTCGGTGGAAGATTTGGCATATTGGCGAAAATATTTTATTTACAGGGTTTCAAAATCTACGGATAAAGTGTTAACAAAATATTTATTGTCTTCGACAAAATACTTTTTAAGGCAATATAATATCATATCAGTGGCCATATGTCGGCCTTGTGGATCAGACTAGACATATTAATTGTTGGTGGATTGAGTTCATTAATCACCTATCGACATTAATTGGAGGTGTCGGGATTTATTTCTTACAAATACCATAAACCTTTTTCCACTGCTAGGAGCCCCTCACTACCAACTGTCCATAGTTTCCAACTTCCATTTGCCAAAGTTCTAACCACCGCCGAGTGGGTATTCTCGGAGGTGGATCCACCATATGGGCATCGCCTCTCCTCTCCGCCCCATTGCCACCATTGGCGGAGCTTTTATTTTTTGAACCACTTCATCGCTCGGTCATATTAGTGATCGCTTGCCAACCTGGAGGGGCTATTTTTTTGCCCCTGATGCTTATTTTTTTCACCTAGTTAGCCTACACCCCCTAATAAGGCATATTTTTTCAATGGAGCGTACATTTTGCCAGGATATCAGATTTTCACAAACAAGATATCACTGGAAAGTTATTTTCATGTAGTTTGTAGTTGTGCAGATTATTTTTCCATATTTTGTTGTGGGTACAAATTATAGCCAACTAAAGTCAATGCTTCCTTTTGGACTCCTGAGCTCGTATCTTTTCACCATTTTTTAAGATTTTGGAGATTCCAACGACATTACGAAGGTGATTTATAGCTCTATCATTCTATCCATCCATTTTTTTCAAATTAAACCCCAAGTATATTCTATCATTTTTTTGCAATTTGTGGCATTTGTTTGGTATCTTGGACATACTGTAATTTGGAAAAGGTTTGTTTGCATTGGAGGCTTTATTTTCATTGGTACATCATATTTGGGAGTTTTAATTTGATATTGAGGGTCAATGTCTTTATAATTTTGGAGATTTGTCATAGTTTGTTATGGGGTTTGAATATTATCCTTCTATGATTATGTTGGGAAAGGGAAACTATAAACAATGGAGAGATTGCATCATAAAACATCTCCAATCCTTTCAATTGTTACCACATTTGTATGGTTCTTTTCCCCCTCCTAATAAAGGTATCCAAAAAATTTCTTGGAGCTACCAAAGGTATGATGTCTTAGAGGCTATTGCAATGGATGTTGATGATGATGTTTTAAAAGGTATTGATCATTGTGATTGTCCTCACATTCTTTGGACTAAGATTTGGGAGATATATGGAGATCTTGATACTCCACCATTCCTCGATGACCATGATTCAAAATTTCATGTGCCTCTTCATTCTTTAAACATGATACCCTATGATGATATTGCTAAGCAGGAGCTTATAGATTTGGAATGCTTTGAATCTTTAGATGAGGATGTCAAGGGTTCTCTAGATGATTCTTCTCCATCAGAGACAGTTGATGTACCTTCACCTTCAGTGATTCCTTATCCAGATTCATCGATTGAGGCTTCCATCATTCATATTCAACAAGACATATTTAGTTCTCCAAACTTGGAATCTTAGGATGGCTTTGTTTTTAGGTATTGCAGACTTGGCTACTTCTATAGGTTTGGAGGGCATTCTTGAGGGGATATCTCTCCTCTATGTAGATTCTACTTAGGAGGGTTTTCTTGAGTCTCCATATTCTAGTGTTTCGACATTGATTGGGGATCATGATCTTGGTGAGACCACCTTGGAGGAACTTGATCCCTTCTCAAAGATTTCATATATGAGGCTTCTTCCCTCCCATTTCATTATGGAGTTAGACTTTATTCAACATCTACCATTGGATTTGTGTTTTCCTAGCGAGAGACATGTCGTTTGTTGTCATTGGACACTCTTTTGGCTTCAAACTTCTTTTAGTGGTTTTGAGGAAACTTAATTCTAGGGGGGAAATCTAGTCTCCATCTATTCCTTCAAAGGATGGATCCTTGTATTATCTTTGGATCTTATTCAACATCAATTTTTGCAGTCCTGGTTTGTCACCTTTTTCATTAATTGGGAATGTACTTGATTTGATTGTGGAATCTTCATCTTCCTTGGGCAAGGAGACACATGAGTATTTTTCAAAGACATCATAATAATTCATTTTTCCTTCTTTCAATTCCTATTCAAAATGGGAAGCATCCCTGAATTTGTACTTGGTTTTGTTTCTTCTGAAAGGGAGATAAGTTGTTTGTCAACATTGGATCATGTTTTGTCTTTAGACACTTACCATTTTTGCAAGTGATTACATATTGTGGGGAGGCTATATAGTCTCTCTATTTCCCTCTTATGGGGGGGCTATTGATTATTATATTCTTGTGATGGATGTAGCTCTTGGGGGGTATTGATGTTGAGACCTCCATTATTGATGTTGATACCTCCATACATCACTTCCATTGTACTTGTACATGATTAGCATTAGATTTTGCATTATATCTCTTTTTTGGGAAGGAGTTTTGACCCATGAGGTTTTCTCCTTTTCTCCATTTGTAATGGATTGCATTTTCATTTGTACATGGGTACCTAACATGGCCTAGTAGCTAAGACCCATCATATTGCATCATTTACATCATAACTGCACTCCCAAGTTGCACTTATGGGGGGTGTTAGTGTGAATGGAGATATTTCCCAACTAGATATTAGTGTGGACCTATTCACATCATTAATAAGCTTACTTAGGAGTTAGTTTCCTAGGTGGCATTCTAGAAACTAGTATTTAATGGGACCATATCTCATTAATAGGAATGTAGTTAACTAGGCATTTAATGTTTCTCTCATGCATTTATAATTATGTATTAGGCATTTAATGATTAAAACTAAGATGGTTATCCAACTACCTCTCACCTTGCCTATATAAGGAAGACTCTTGTACATTTGTAAATCATCTCATGAGTTCTATCTCAATTCATTCTAGATCATCATTTGATCAATTTATCTTCTTGCTCATGATGCATCACTTTCTTATTCATGTGGATGGTATTCTTTGTGGTTGATCCTTTGAAGTGTGTAGCTTCATCTGGGCTATTGTTCATATTTCCAACACATGATTTATTGAGGAAATAAATAATTTGGGTGTTTGAGTCCATGTAAGTTTCCACAATACTAGCACCCAAGAAAGATGATGAGTGGAGTATATGTACTTGTTTTAGAGAAACAAATAAAATCATAGTCAGATATAGATTACTATTACCAAGGATTGATGGCCTAATGAACTATTTGAGTGGAATGAAGGGCTTTACCAAGATTTATTTGAAGAATTGTATCTTTGGATCAATATAAGGGAAGGATATGAATTAAAGATAACATTCAATAATAATGAAGCACTATATGAGTGGTTGGTTATACCTTTTTGATTAACAAATGTGTCTAAAAATTTATTTGATTAATGAATAAGGTACTAAGAAATTTTTAGGGAAGCTTGTGATTATTTATCTAGATGATAATTTATTTTTTAATAGGACTAAGGAAGAACACATGAGAATATTATACTAATACTATAGAGGCTAAGGGAAGAGAAGTTGTTAATCAATTTGAAGAATTTAAGCATCATGAAGGAAGAATTGGTATGTTTGGGATTTGTAATCTCAATTGAACAATTGAAGTTGAACCTAGAGAAAGTTAAAGCCATTGTGGGATGGCCTATACTAACAAATGTTGGAGACATGAGATATTTTCATGGACTAGCAAGATTTTATAAAAAAATAATCATAAAAATTATTAGCATTTGTGCACCATTCATTAAGATAATAAGGGTGTGAAAGAGAAAATTTAAATGGACCATTAACTCATAGATAAGAGAATTGAGTTGCTGAAGAAGGTAACATAACAACCAATATTAGCCCATATAGACTTCAAAAAATTATTCCAAGTTGATTGTGATGCAAGTGGAAATACAATCAGGGAAATATAAATATAGGAAAGAAGGACAATAACATATTTTAATGAAATCTTGAATGATGCCATAAGGATATATTTGGTTTATAATAAATAATTATATGTCATAATCTAGGTTTTAAATAAATTGAGACATTACCTATTCACCAAGGAATTTGTGTTGTACATTGATCCTCAAGCACTACAATACCTAAAAAACCAAGAAAAATTAAACCACAAACATATGAATTGAGTGGAATTCATGTAGATTTTTAATTTAGTGTTGAAACATAGGATTATAAAGTCAAATATAGTTTTTGAGCATTGAGTAGGATATAAAATCAGCTAACAAAGATAAGAATATAAGTAGCTAGTTTTGAGGATCTATTTTTTTGTATTTAACATATCCTAATTTTATAGAGGCATGGAAATAGTGTAAGGAAATAGTAAGCATGGACATAAGTGGTTGGATTTGTAGTGTATAAAAATGTATCCCTTTTCATTTTCACACTTGTTTGGGCCCTCCTTGCTAAAATTGGGCTTCTTTATGTCTTATTTGGTCCTATTTTTCATCCACAAGCCTTATTTAATGCATCTTTATGAGGATAATCCTGACACATGTAATTACCACTCATAATCTAATGATTTTGGTTTGTATGGCCTAGATTTAGTGATCTGGGACTCATACACCACCTTGGGCATATGGGTCCTACCTAAGTTTCAGGCCCTGGTCCTAAATTTGGCATTAAACTAAACATTTCTTGAAAAACGTGTCCCAAGCTTAGCCTATTGCGACTCATATGCCCCAGCTGGCATATGAGTCTTGCTTAGCTTGGATCTAATTTTGAATTCAATTCTTGGTGAGATTTTATTCTCCTAGATTTGATGTCGACTTGTAGTGTTGTAATATCAGGAAATTTGGCATAAACAAGTATAAATACAAGGTTATTTCACATAATTTCTCCTAGCAATTCAAGTATTCAAGAATTATAGAAAATTTTAGATTAAGAGAGTTTACAGGAGCATTCAAGATCACTCAAGAGTTTTTATCAAGCATTTTGGAGATACTTTCAATGATCAAGCATCATGTCAAAGTCATCATGCATCATGTTTGTTTTTGAGCTAACATTTGTGATGTAGGTTCTTATGATTCAAGCAAGAATTCAAGTCAAGATCCATAATGTACAAGAGTCAAGATCTACATTCATGCTAGCCATTACATACAAGATTGTAGCCGTTTGTTCAAGGGTTTGATGAGTTGCAACATAGCATATTTGTTCACTCATCATTCCTTCTTTCTATTTTATTTCATTTCAAGGTTCATTTACCAAAACGAGGTTTGACCAAGACAAACCCCTATCCACTAGCAAAAAAAAAAATTCCCTCTCTTTGATGTGTGATTTTTAAATCTAGGTTGAAGATCCATTAAAGAGAAATATTGGAGAAAAGTTGTCAAGTTGCAAGTTGTCAAAGTTGTCATCTACATTGCAAGATCATGAAAAGTCACCTACAGGCTGCAATTCAATTTTTCAGAATCATAGATTTGATAGGAGAGAAGCTATAGTAGAATATTAGAGGATATCAGAGTTTTAGATCAACCTTGATACTGGGACTAAATTACCACTCATGGCGTATGAGTCCCAGTATGGTGTAGGGGCACCTAGTCAAATGCTGTAAATAGAGATCTTATGTTGGGTTTTGTGTTTTCAGTCATGGTTTTGGTTGTAATAAGGTCTATTTAGACCATTTTCAATGTTTTGAGTCTCATGGGGTCGGTTGTAGATAAAGTTGTCAAGTTTTTGTAATTGTTGAAAAAGTGTAATGCAATTTTGCATTTTGGCTTGTTATTGGAAGTTGAACATTCACAAATTCAAAAAGTAGTTGTGAGCAATTGGTTTTGGTTGCAAACATTTAAATAGGCCTTGAGGAATTTGAGGCAAGGTTTTGGAGTTGTTTTTGAAGATCAAGCAATAAGAAATCTCTGGTTTTCTATAATTTCTTGTGTATTTTTGTTGCTACAACACTTTGTACAATTTCATTCTATGTGTTAATGGTTTGAAGTGCATTGGAATTGATGGAGGGATGAACTAGCTCTATTTTGGTTTTGATTTGAGTTGATTTCATAAAGTTTGAAGGATTCTAGAGGCAATTTATTGAAAATGATCTGAAAACTCTAAGCCAAGAGGGTTTGAACAAAAAAATGGAATATTGAACCATTCCACTGGTGAAAACCTCTACAAATCGGTGGAATGGATTTAGTTAGGATGTTCTTAAAGTTTGTAGGGTTTGTAGATGTAGGGGATGGAGGTAGGGAAGTGTTTGATCAATCCCTAGCCTAATATCTCAATGTATTGGGCTTAGGAGTAGAGGCTAGAAGTAGGTTTTTGATAATTGAATAAACCCTGGTTTGTTCGAACCCCCTTTTACCTGATCTTTCACCTTGTTCACAAATAAAAATAAAAAAATTGCACTTCGGAGCTCAGTTTGAACATGAAAATGGTGAAGACTTCATAGACCCAACTAGAATCAGGTAGTCCTCATAACGAGCTATTCAACGAATATAATTTTAATATGTTTTGGTTTTATTATGTATTTGTTTTTTTAGTTTTATTAAACATAGGTTTTTCACCAAAAATCAAGCTCTATGTTCTGCACATGTGGAAAAATAACATATTTTCAAAAAAAAATTCAAAAATATGAGTGCACCAGATATTGAAGTCCTCGATCCAACCAAAAAAAAATTTGAATTTTGATACAAACAAAAAAATTTACACGTTATACGGTCACGCTATGTCTGAATCATAATTGGTTTGACTTCGAAACTTGATTAAAGAAAAAATATTCAATAAAAAACTATCTAACCAAGTGGAAGCACTAGATATCAGAGTTACAAATCTAAATTCAAAAGAATTAGAATTTATTCTTCATGGAAAAAAATTTATGGACTATATGGTGAGCGTCACTTTTTAAAAATGTTGTTTTCTAAAAAAAACTAGTTTTTGTGGGAGATGGAAAAAGAAGTGCAATTTGATTTCAAATTTTTTGAAAAAATAATATTTAGAATCTACAAAAAAAATGTCACGAAACTCTAGTTTGCACATCTTCAAATTCCTCGCGGTTTAGCCACTATAGGTGCCCGAAAGTGAAAATTTAGTTAAAAATAATAATTTCAGTGTCCAGTTTGGCCAAAAATTGTAAACCACTATTGTGGGATCACCCTAATTCAGTATTCATTTGAGAATAGGAAAATAGGTAACAAAAGAAGGTATGTCACAAGTATGTGTATGTACGTAGATGAAGGTCTACGTGCATACACATATATGTGCCAACCTAAGTTATATAAATTTGAGCATACATTTTGAATTTAAAACCAATAGATCAGATTTCCAACATTCAAATAATGTTTTAGATTAAAATATTGTTTGTTGGTTTACAAGTAAAGAATTTAAGAACAAGTATGTTTGAACAGTTTCCCACATACTGTTATGTCATTTGTATCAACCATGCTATGATAACAAATAATACTATTGTAATCACACAATTACTATTTAACATAACGATGTTGTCTACAACTAAACAATTACAGTTTATAATAAACGATGTCGTTTATAGCAAAACAACCAATGTTTATAATAGACCGATGTTGTTTACAAATAAATAGTTACAGTTTATAACAAAATGATGTTGTTTACAACAAAAAATCATTGATTATAACAAAACGTTGTTGTCTACAAAAGTTTACAGATTCAGTTCCATATCAACCAAAGCTTTGTTCATTCAAGCCTCATTCAAAAACCGCAGTTATTCCTTACATTCATGCTCAAGAATTCTACTACAACATAACTTTCATTCTCATATTCAATTCAAGATATTATCGTTCTGAGAACATTTGCATACAATGAGCATATGAAGGAAATAACCAAACATTTTCTAGGTATTGATTATTTTAAATAAAAGTAATAAGATTCGAACAACATGCTAGTCATTTCAACAAGAAATATTTTACTCATATACTGGGTACAACCTTCACATGTCTCAAGTTTAAGAACCCTTGTTTACTATCTTAATATCAACTATATTACTGTCGTTCTAAGGAATGAATGATTGTGTCTTGCATATTATCAGTGCATGAGCTGAACCACACATGCCGACCCATGGTTTGGGTTGGAAACATCAAAGAATCTAAAGATTATCATTCTTAGAGAAATGATGGCTCATAACTATTCATGCCAACATAAGGATGGAGCGATACATCACTCAACCATCATCCCTTATGGATGAGGTGACAAGTAAAAAGAATCATTATGACATAGAAACATATAATAGCAGATAAAATTAATATCATTTACATTAAGGGGCGATATGTGCCCAGTCGTCGCTTTAAGCGAAGAGGCATCAACTACATCAAAATACCCTTCGAACTTAGATTGAAGGCAAGGGATATTACTCCCATTTGGGCGGTCATTCGATGGCATCCATTTCACAGAGTATGGCTAAAACATGTAATGTCAGTAAGGATTATGTTTCCTACCCTCTAGGGTGATATGATTTAAGAATTGTTATAATGTCATTCACTGGCTATCGGCTTCACCGATAGCTGTACGAGTTACAAAAAATAACACAAGAAAAAGAATTAAAATACAATGGTGACGCCTTGAAACACACAAGGTAGAAACAAATGACTTTCATGCTGCTAAAATTACATGCACAATGCCTGTGCAACAAAGAAAATGGCCGACATGGCCTCAACAAGAAGAAATGATAAATTTTTAAACCAAGAAATGGCATATTGAGTTCATCATACAAGTTTAATATGGCTCAAATAAATGTCGATTTAATCTGACATACATTTTCACAAAATAGCTAACTAAAATCACAACAAAATCAAGGAAATTGCATCGAATACCTCTGTTTGGGGTTGATTTCCTCTAAGATTTTCTTAGGAAAATCGTCGAACTGCTCGTTTCCTTCAGTCTTGTTGATTTTATGATATCAAAAATGACATCTTCATATATTTGTTTGACTTGATTTTTATATGTTTCATATACCAACATTTAAATAAATAAAATAACTTTTATTTTATTTCGAGCATCAATATTTAAATGAAATAGCTTTTCTAAATTACACAAATTCATTTATATGTTAAGCCACACTATCTTTTTCTTCCAAATTTTAACACACACAAGATCAAGATAGATAATTAAATAAGAACTCACACATGTATTTTCACTTCACAAGTCTATCAAATCATTTCAATCTAGATTAATATAATATTCCTATATGAATTCATATGCAGTTATCATGCCATTTGGTGGTGTATGCACCCAAATTCCTTCAAGCTTACCATTCGATCCGGCTAAATGATCCTACTTCAACCGTGTTCTCATCCTTCAACCTGTTACCCTACATTTGCACACACTTGCACTTACACAATTCATTAGTAATGTTCAATCATGATAAAATTATAAGATAAGTCAAAAGATCACATAGTCAATGATGGTCAACTTCTTTCAAACTTTTAAAAATATCAAAATGTTCAATTCAACATATTGAATGTCCTCAATAATTCAATTTATCACATTATAATTAAAATGCAATAAAATAGGGTTATGACAAAGAAAAAGATCTAAACACATCCCACACTTAGAAAAAAATAGATTTTTACAAAATTTAACACAAAAATGACACAAGGTAGTACTTGAAAAAAAATCTCATTGAAAACCCACATAAATGATCTCAAATTAGTTATGAAAGGTGGGCTAACATAAATCAAATGCAACATAAGGATAGAAATTAGCTTAATTATAAATTTTGTAGCTTGTAAAGTTGGGCTCTAACACTAGTTCTAGTTGGGGATGTGCGTCTTTTGCAAAAATAACAATATATTCCAAGTTATCTTTGGGTGGTATTACCAAAAGAGAGACCAAAATAAAATCAAGACAAACTACACTTTGTCTTAACCAAAATTTATGTCAAGACTGCACAAAGATATACATAAGTCAATCAATCACCAATCAATCTTATAATACCTTGATTACTAGAAGAAATAATTTTTAAACTACTTTAAGGGATCTTATTGATATTTTATTGGTGTGAGTAGATTAAATGTCTATAACTATTGAATACTTATTTTCTAGTCTAGTTATATTATTGTATTACACTAAAAATAATAGTTAGAATTTATGCATGTGACTAAAATAAAGCATCTTCGTAAAAATTAGATGAGAGTCCTCTCCAATTTGAAAACATATCAATAACATATAAACTCAAACACTAGTGAAGTCAATGCATAATTAATGATCTTAACTATAACAATAAGATATCTAAATAAAAAAATTAATGACTTTTAATTATATTGTAATAAAAAAATTGAATTTTTTAAATTTTTATATTAAATTTTAAATATTTAATAAGAATATAAATTTTACTAATGTGTATTTAATAATAAATTAGTTAAAAAATTATCATTTTTTTTAAATTCATGGTACATGTAGAAATTCAAGTATTGTTATAAATTATCTAGTTCTTATCGCATTTGAAATCGTTTGTGTTAAAATTTGGAAAATTTAATTTAGAAGGGATCAAACCTATAGTTTAACGATCTTCCCATAAATTGATGCAGGGGCATCATCCTATGTTTTTTATTTTTAGTTTTGTCATGTTTTGAATTCAGCAACGGTAGGTTTTGGCTTGGAAGTTTTGGGTTTGATGGGAGAATAAGGGAAGATAGGAGTTTCTATCACTTTTGTGACAAGAACATTAACAGGAGGATTTCGTGGGTTGAGATAGGTTTTCTTTACCGTCACTATATGGATAGGAAGTGAGATAGCTGATTCAATTACCGTCAGAAAGGAAGGACGAACTGATATGAATGGTTATGGGTCAAAAGTTGTAAGGGAAGTCGAACAATGGAGAGGAGGTGAAGTGGAAAGTTTGCATGTAACGGTTGGCATAATGATGGAGTTGATTGGAACAAGAATAACATAGGCTCAATTGGAAGTTATACGGATGTTGTCAATGGTTGCAGCAAGTAGAGAAGAGCAGTTTGGAAAGAAGACGAAGAGGTGATAGTTTGAAGATGGTTGGAATTCATTTGAGGTCTATGAAAAAGGAAAGATAGGAAATGATTTAAGAGGCATTGGATGGATCATGGAGAGGGGGTTCAATTGGTTGTAGAAGAAAAAAGAAGGCCAAACAGACAAGGACAATGAAGTGGCTGCAGAATGGAGGCGTAATTGACATAGTGTTGGCCGAATCCAAATTGGTCAGACAGAGGAGGCCGATTCATGAAAAGTTGAGAAGGAGTGGATGTCGCGTAGTACAGGAAAGTGGCACTCAGTTTGTAGATGGAATATTAGGGATGTTCTGAAGAAGAGTGATGATGCACACAATGTGAAATAAGTCATGGAAGAAGACTACAGGCAGAAGATCGATGGTTGGAAGTGTGGAGAGACTTGGAAAATCGTAGATTGGTTAAAGTCTATAAGTCAGTGAGGTCAGAAGGTTGATAGAATGAGGAGAAGTATCGAGCAGATTGAAGAGAGTCAAATATTGGTCGAGAGAGGAAAACATCAATGATAGGAGCAGATTGGAGGGAAATGAGTTTAGTCTTGCATTAGGAGAATAAATATTTGTAACAAGCAATTTTGATGAATGAATAAATTGTTGTCTATGGATTATTAATGATATTTGATTGTTCTGGGTAATGTTGGTTAATAACTGTTCAAGGGATATATTTTTCATATGATTTAACATAGTTCCTATTGCATATAAATGAATGATTGCTATCTGGATGAAATCTATTGTTTAATATGTAAGTACATGTCTTTGGTTTGACAATAAATCTAAAAGTGTGAAGGTTGTAGACCTTAAGTTTGGGATTGGGTCCTTAGAGTAACTGTGGTGTATGGAGAAATAGTGGCGAGTAGCATTCCATCTCCCATCAATTGGTATCAGAGCCCAAAAGATCTAGGTTGTAATGGTTGTTGATTATTTTGGTAGATTGATGGAAGCATAAATTATTGGAAGGTTTTGTGTTGCAGATTGACAAAGGAAGAGAGAAGAACTTGATTCACAAGACTGGGCAGAGAAAAGGGAAGAGTAGCCTGAGGTAGGTATCTAAACATAGAAAGATACAACAAGTTTGCATAGGTAGAGCGTCGAGGGAGAGGCAACCTGTGCTGGAATTTGTAAGTGACGTGTGTTGTTCTGTGAACTGATCGCCAAAGGAGAGGCAGTTTGCACTTGAAGTTTGAGCAGAGATTGTGGATTGCAATACTAAGAAGGATGGGTATTAGTGTAAGAGGAATCGTCATAATCCCATCTTGGGATAGATATTGGGATGGAGTGGAAAGAAGAAAACTATGAGAGGAATTGGAGAAGATTGCAAGAAGAATGGATATGTTGGAAAAGAGTTATTTTCCTTATAATGTTGTGAATGCACGGAGTGGACAAGAAGAGAAGAGGAAAGTTCTCATTGTAGAGGACTTGAATAAAGATAGTAACGAAAGGAGAAAAGTGAAAGTGCAGCAAGGAGCACTTGAAGAAGAAGAGAAGATAGTATCCATGAAAGAGGCACTTCAAGAGACATCTTGGTCTCTTGATTTATTTTTTTATGATATGTTTGAGATTGTGGATGCAGGTATGCAAAATATGGAGAACAAGACCTTGAAGATGATAGAAGATATAAGAAGAGTTCTTGTAAAAAAAGTTGAAGATGTGAAAGGAAGGAAGTTGCAACAACAATAGAGGTACATTGCAAGGTACCTAAGGATGAAGAGAGGGCTAATGAAGAAAAGAAGAAAGCCTGTAAAGAAAAAGAGGTGGCAAGACATGAAGCCAAGAATGTAAGCAAATTGGGACAATAGACCAATGAAGAGATAAAAGGGAGTTTTGGTAGTGATTTTGATTATGCAAGGAGGCATAGGAATGTGAATATGCAAGACGAAAAGGAGAAAATAAAATTAGTAGAACATGGGTATATAGTACCATATTAGGAAAGGAAATCAATTGTAAATGCACAAAAAAGAGAAGTGAGGCAAGGAGTGGTTGAGGACAAATCCTATGGAAAAAAATTAGCATCAAGGATGGAGGATGTGACAATGAGTCAGAGGAGACAAGAGGATAAGCCAAGTGTCAGCAAGACATCAGTTCAGGAAGATGAAGAACCCAATGTGGGTAGTGAAGCATGGGACAATAGTAGAAGAAGTTGATAATGAGAAGAAGACAATACAAGAGAAGAGGAAAGGTGTAGATGTGGACAAATCCAATGAACCAGAGAAAATAATAGAACCCCTAGAGGATGAAAAGGAGGATAATGGCCCCGAGCATGCAACAGAGTTAGAGGAAAAGCAACATGGCAAGTGCAAGGTAAGAGGTAGACAATCTGATTTGTATGATGGTGATGTTGAGGCTTTGAATGAAATTTATGAATATGAGGAAAAGTAGTGGCAGACTGTGGATGAAAATAAAATGAGCAGAGGAAGATATAAAAAGAAGGATAGCAAAAGAGGGCAGATTGGACAGTCTAAAAATGAATATGAAAAGGATATAAAGAGTGGGTTGCTTGATGCAGGAGCATCCAGTGGTGTAAGGGCAATCCTGCATCACCCAAAAATATGTTTTCCTTTATGTTTCCTTTTGTTAGCTTTTTGTAGATGTTTTTGCATTTCTGGATACCCTTTTCGTTGAATAAGAGTTCCCAACTTTCATAATTGCATTTCTGCTATTTTTGCTCAATTTCTATTTTTAGTAGTTTTGAATTTGAAGGTGTGAGGAAGAAAAAATTTATGGGAAGCTTCATGACAGAAAAATAAGCACTTTGGCGAAAGAATCAGGTCAGGATCATTCCCGGTTTGAAAGTTATTCAAGTTTCAGTTTCTTCTTTTTGCCTTGAAAAAATATTCTGAGTCTAGTTTGAGGTACTAAAAGGTCCTATATGGGCCCAAAAATATTCAAAACTAGTGGAGCAGGTTCTTAGCACATTCTTCACTTTGAGACCTTTCCAATGGTTCAAACGGTTCATCAAACGAAGTCCCGGATCAAAAGTTATGGCTCCCGAAAGTTTGTGCATTTTAAAAAATGTGCTAATTTTTTAATGTAGTTTTAAAATTTAAATTTCAAATTGTAATTTTTAGTGCCAAACTATCAAAACTCATAATTCAAATGTTGTTTTGGCCACAAGATGTAAAATGAGCTATTTATGGGTGGGTTTTTATAATTTTTGGTAGGTTTTTGGGGAAAAGATCGCATACTATGAAAAGAGGAATTTTTGTAGTTTCTGTAACTTGCATGTATTGCAGAACTCGAGGATTTGAGATCCTTTGCATGTAAGATTTTCATATTCAGAATAATAATAATATTCTCTGGTTGTGTGTGTGATTTTTTGTGTCTTGGGTTAGCACCCTCGTCAAGTGGTATCAGAGTGGGTTTTCTTGAGTGTGTGGATAGATCGTCAATCGTGAGGCAGTTCTCACCAGGACTATGGTTGTGGGTTTGAGATATTAAAGATGCCTCCAAGAGTGATGCCTGGTAGGCATGGTGGTGCTAGAGGTGGCAGAAATGTTGGTGGAAGAGATCCATTGGCGGCCGAGGGTTTCAAAGTCCTCCAAAGACAAATTGATGCATTGTAGGAACATATGAGAAAAAGGGTTAAACCCAAGAAGGAGAGAAGAAAGCGAGGATGAAGAAGAGGTGGAAGATTCAGATGTAGAAAAGGAAGAAGAAGCGATTGATTAAGATCAAATGCGTCTGATAAGGGCCATTTCAAAGATCAGAAAAAGACCCATAGTAGAAGTTCCCAGTTATTCTAGAAGTCTGAACCTGGAAGAGTTGATCAACTAGATCAATGAGCTAGAAGAGTATTTCAAGTATGAAGAAATAGAGGACCCAGATCGGGTTAAGTTTGCAAAAAAAAAGTTGAAGGGCCACACAAATATTTGGTGGAAAGAGGTCCAATTGGAGAGAAATCGAAGAGGAAAAGGAAAGATTGGTAGTTGGGATCACATGGTGGAGAAATTGAAGAAGCAGTTCATACCAGTGGACTATGAGTTAGATCTACTGAAGAAATTGCAAGGGTTGAAGCAAGGAAATAGATCTGTGAAATAATATACAAAATATTTTCACAAGATGATCATTAGAACGGGCCATGTAGAGGTCAACAAGGAGAAGGTGGCCTGTTATCTTAATGGGTTAGAGCCAAGCATTCAAGAGGAGCTAAGCCTGGTCACAATGGCCATCGTTGAGGATGCGTACCAATTTGCTCTGAGAGTTGAAGAGAAGTTGAACAAAATATTTGACAGCAAGCAAAAAGGACAAGGAGGTCAAAGCGGAAGGGGTAGTGGAAGAACTTTTGGAAGCCAAAATGAGGATGAGAAGAAAAATTAAGATGTGGGTACCAACCAAAGCCAGAAGAATTATAACTTCCACTACCTTCGTGATCAAAACAGTGGCGATCAAAGAGGTAGAGGATGAGGAAGATTTGGACCAAGACCGGGAAGAGGTGGTTTTAGAGGAACTTGTTTCTAGTGTGGTGAAGAAGAGCATTGAGCCTATGAATGTCCACAACACCAAGGAAGGACAGATAGAAGGTCGGAAGATCGTACAAGGGTTGTGCATGTAGATGAGGAGGCTCAATCTAAGCATTCAGATGATGCTGAAAGGGGAGAAGCCCTAGTGGTTAGAAGAGCCCTAGTGACTGAAGAGGAGTTAGAACAAAGGAATAATCTATTTTGCACAAGGTGCAAATGTGAAGGAAAATTTTGTGATTTCATTATTGACAGTGGGAGCACCGATAATCTGGTGTCAGAAGAGATGGTTACAAAGTTGAAGTTGAAGAGGGAAAGGCATCCACATCCATATTGGATTGCCTAGTTGTGGAAAGACCGCAAAGTTCTGGTCAATGAGTAGTGCTTGGTGAAGTTCAAGATTGGGAACTATTGTGATGAGGTACTCTGTGATATCATCCCCATGGATGCATGTCACATGTTGTTGGGGAGGTCATGGCAATTCGACATGTGAGCTATACATGATGGCCATGCTAACACTTATTCCCTTATGAAGGATGGAGTTCGCCATAAGTTGAAACCCCTTAAGGAGGCTAACAAAAAGGTATGTAGTAGTGCTAGAGTTTATTATGTTGATGGAAGGAAATTTTGAGAAGGCATGAAGCATGAGTGTATGTGTATGCATTGATTCCTAGAATAGATAAGGAAGATAGTGAGAAGGTGCCAGTAGAAGTTTCTGGATTATTGAATGAGTTTCAGGATATTATTTCTGATAATGTACCTGAGGGTTTACCACCAGTGAAGAAGATCAGTCATTAGATTAACTTGATCCCTGGAGCCAGTTTTCCAAATAAGGTAGCTCACAGAATGACTCCTACAGAAAATGAGGAGTTGAACAGACAAGTTCAGGAGTTGCTGAGAAAGGGTTTGATTCGAGAGAGTCTGAGCCCATGTGCAGTACTTGTAGTACTAGCACCGAAGAAGGATGGGGAGTGGAGGATGTGTACAGACTCTCGAGCCATAAATAAGATAGCAATCAAGTACCAATTCCCCTTGCCAAGGATAGATGACCTAATGGATTGTTTTAGTAGGGCTCAGTACTCCACAAAGATCAATCTGAAGAGTGGATATCAACAGATTCGTATTTAAGAGGGAGATGAATGGAAGACCGCCTTCAAGACCAAAGAGGGCCTGTACGAGTGGTTAGTCATGCCTTTTGGACTAACCAATGCACTGAGCACATTCATGCGGCTCATGAACGAGGTACTGAAAGAGTTTCTGGGGAGTTTTGTTATTGTGTATTTAGATGATATTTTGATATTCAGTAAGTCACTGGATGAGAATTTAATGCATATTTGTAGAGTCTTTGAGAAGTTAAGAGAAGAGAAATTGTTGATTAATCTGAAGAAGTGTAGTTTTGTGAAGGAGTTAGTGTACTTGGGGTTTGTTGTATCGGTGAAAGGTCTCAAGATGGACCCAAAGAAGGTGAAGGCTATTCTGGAATGGCCTACCCCAAGAAATGCTACTAAGGTGAGATCTTTCCATGGTTTGGCTAGCTTTTACAAAAAAATCATTAGAAACTTTAGTAGCATTTGTGCACCCCTTACAGAAACAATGAGAGGGGATAGAAAGGAGTTCAACAGGGGCAGCAAAAGGTTTTGATCTATTGAAGTAGAAGGTGATAGAACAACCTGTTCTAGCCCTCCCAGGTTTCAATAAGGTGTTTCAGGTGGATTGTGATGTCAGTGGTTGCACCATTGGAGCAGTGTTAAGCCAATAAGGTAAGCCCATTGCCTACTTCAGTGAAAAGTTAAATGATGCAAAGATAAAGTACTGTGTATATGATCAGGAATTTTATGAAATAGTTCAAGCATTAAAGAAATGGAGGCATTATCTATTGCAGAAGGAATTTTTTCTGTATACTAATCATCAAGCATTATAGTACTTGAATAGTTAGGGAAAATTAAATCAAAGGCATATGAAATGGGTAGAATTTTTACAAAGTTATACCTTTGTTTTAAAGTATAGGAGTAGGAGGTCGAATAGGCTTGCAGATGCCTTAAGTAGGAGGCAGACATTGTTGACGAAGATGTAGATTGAATTGGTTGGGTTCAAATAACTTAAGACATTGTACCCTAAAGATCTTGATTTTGCAGAGGCTTGGAAAGCTTGCAAGGATCTTGTTACAATTGACAGGACGAAGTGGCTAGAAAAAATTATAAAGTTGTGTCACACTTTATAAAGGAAACGGCCAATGCTGATCCAAGTTTTAAACTTGAATCACTAAAAGGTGGCATATATGTTTTGAATTTTGAAATGATGTAAACTAGTAAAATATGTATTGTTTAGTATATTTTATGTTTGTATTTTTTAAAAAAAATTAAAAAATTATTTTAAACTAGTTTTTAATAAATTAAAACTATAATTTAGTTGCTAATAAAATGCTGAAAAATGAAGCTGCATGGGACGTCAAACTTTTTATAGTAAATTTTACTTTTTATCTTTCAAATTTTTTGTGTATTTATAACTTGAAATTTTAGTGCATGGATATATTTTTTTCCAATTTTGATAAATATATATTTTTAAATAAATATTAAAATGTGTGTGAATCAAAAAATAGTTGTTTTCATGGACGTCAACTTTCATATTAAATATTTATCTAAAATGGAAAAAAATTATACCATCTTAAAATAGATTCTTTTATCTAGTGCATCATATTTTCACAATTTTTTTAATAAGTTTTAGTATTTTTCCTTGGCATAGTAATCAACCTAATATTTTGTGCTGATAACCTACTTTTAGTAAAAATAAAAAATAAAATATAAAAAATAATTAAACTATTAAAATGAATATATTTTTGAAAACTAAACTTATAGATCTACAAAAGGGTATTTTTATATTTTTTTTAAAATGTCATTTACATTAGCAAGAGTTATTAAAACTTCAATTTTTTCAAATAATTTTTTTTTTTCGTAAATTGGACACAAAGTGGTTCTCCATATATTTTTAGCCAACAATTTTAGTTGAAAAAGTTGTGGAAGTATCTAACTTAGCTAGAATGAATCTTACTAGATCATATATTTGACCAAAATTGATTTTTAGTTAGAAATACTTAAATTCATTTGTGCTGATAAGTTGGTTGAAAGTGTGACACAACTTTGTGCTTTTACTCGGCTGGATTTCATAATCCAGGATGGCATGTTGTTTAAGAGAAGTCAATTGTGTATTCTGAGGAGTTCCATGAGGGAGAACCTGATAAAGGAGAAGCACAATGGAGGAATGACAGGACATTTTGGTCGAGATAAGACCATTTCCATTATTAGTGAGCATTATTATTGGCCTCAGTTATCACAAGATGTGAAGAAGTTTGTGCAGATTTGCAGGGTTTGTCAGATGGCTAAAGGAGTGAGCCAAAATACAGGGTTGTATCAGCCCTTACTTGTACCAGAGAGGTCGTGGGAGGATATAAGTATGGACTTTTTTCTTGGTTTGCCAACGACACAAAGAGGGAATGATTCAGTGTTTGCGGTAGTTGATAGATTTTTGAAGATGGCACATTTCATTCCATGCCAAAAGACCCATGATGCAATCCACATTGCTAACTTGTTCTTCAAAGAGGTGGTGAGGCTACATGGTCTGCCAAAGAGTATAGTCTCAGATCGTGACACCAAATTGGTTGGATACTTTTGAAGGACCTTGTGGAAGAAGTTGAAAACGGAGTTGAAGTTCAATTCTGCACACCATCCATAGATTGATGGGTAGACTGAGGTTGTGAACAAAATTCTAGGCAACCTACTAAGATGCTTGGTAGGAGATAAACCCAAGGGATGTGACCTGATCTTACCCCAGACAGAGTTTTCTTACAACAATTCTTTCAACTGGAGCATGAGAAGATCACCATTCCAAATTGTGTATGGAGGTAGTCCCAGAACTACTCCAGAATTGAGAAAGATAGACCAGAGAAGAAGACAAGTGTTGAAGCTAAAGACTTTGCGGAGCACATCAAGAATATACATGAGAAGGTAAGAGAACATATTAACAAGATGAATATGCAATATAAGGCTAAGGGAGATCGGAAGAGGGGGAATGAGGAGTTTTAGATTGGTGATGAAGTGATGGTCCACATGAGGAAAGAAATGTTTCCAATGGGAACCTATAACAAATTGAAGATGAAGTTCAGTCCCTGTAAGATTTTGAAGAGGCATGATTCAAGGAACACATATGAGGTACAGTTGCCAAATGGAGTCAACATTTCCCTTATGTTCAACATTTCAGATTTGACAGAGTATCATGAAGGTGGCGTAGAGGAAGTACCAGCAATAGAACAGTGTGGCATTCTAACACCTACTTTAGAGAAGAAGGATATTGAAGCAATCCTAGATAGTCGTGTGGGAAGGAGTACTAGAAACAGGCAGTATGAAGAATATCTAGTGAAGTGGAGAGGAAGTCTTGTGGAAGATTCATCCTGGCTGTCTAAGGCAGAGGTTGACTATTTGGGTTTTCCTCAACCATCTGAGATGTGATGAGGTCACTTCTCAAATTACCATGGGTGTCTGATGCAGGAGCATCTAGTGGTGTAAGGGAAATCCTGCATCACCCAAAAATATGTTTTCCTTTATGTTTCCTTTTGTTAGATTTTTGTAGATGTTTTTGCATTTCTAGATACCCTTTTCATCAAATAAGAGTTCCTAACTTTTAGAATTGCATTTATGCTTTTTTTGCTCAATTTCTATTTTTTGTAGTTTTGAATTTGAAGGCATGAGGAGGAAAAAATTTATGGAAAGCTTCAAGACGGAAAAATAAGCACTTTGGAAAAAGAATCAAGTCAAGATCATTACCAGTTTGAAAGCTATTCAAATTCCAGTTTCTGCTTTTTTCCATGAAAAAATCTTCTGAGTCCAGTTTGAGGCACTATACGGTACCACACAAGCCCAAAAATCGCCAAAACTAGCAAAGCAATCTTAACATGTTCTTCACTCTGAGACCTTTCCAATGGTTTAGACGGTTCATCAAATGGAGTCCTGGATCAAAAGTTATGGCTCCCGGAAGTTGATGCATTTTCAAAAATATGCTAATTTTCGAATGTAGTTTTAAAATTTAAATTTCAAATTGTAATTTTTGGTGCCAAAACTCATAATTTGAATTTTTTTTGGCTCCAAGACTGAAAAATAGCTATTTATGGGCAGGGTTTTCTGATCTTTGGTAGTTTTTTGGGAAAAAGATCGCATACTGTGAAAAGGGGAATTTTTGTAGTTTCTGTAACTTGCATATATTGCAGAACTTGAGGATTTGAGATCCTCTACATGTAAGATTTTCATTTTTAGAATAATAATAATATTCTCTAGTTGTGTGTGGTTTTTTGTGTCTTGGGTTAGCACCCTCGTTAGGGTTGGTTAGGAGGAATGAGAAGCCTGAAAGAACAACATAAGGATGGCATGACAAAGGCAAGGAAAATGAAGAAGGGGTAGAAGAAAATAAAGAAGAAGTTGAGGCAGCAGAGAGTAAAGAAGGTAAAGACAAATGCATTCATGATGGAAAAAAGGTTGAGATGGAAATTGAAGAAGGGGCAACAAACAAGGATGTTATAGATGGTTTGTGGACACCATTTTTTGAGTTTGAATCAAGAAGACAAAGGAATAATGATTGTAGAGACATGTATGGAAGTAGGACAACAATGGATGAAGAAAGTAAAGATTCAGTTAGTAAAGAAGTAGGTGCAATAGTGCAGGCAAAGGTAAATAAGAAACCTTTTATGAGAATGTTATTTTAAATTCATTTGGTATGTTGATTAATGGAGAGTTTGAGAAAAAGTTTGAAATGATGCATGATATTGAGGTTTGTGATGAGAAGGAAGGAATTCAAAATGATTTGATGTTGTGTAATTGGGTCATGGGATATGAAAATGTGAATGCAGATTTGTACTTTAGTATATTTGAATGGGCTGATTTGTGTACAAAGAACCTGAAATGAGGGGAGTTAAATGATGAATAACTATGCTGGAAAGATATATTAATGAGGCTAGAGTGTTTGTGAAGGAAGAGGAAGAAAATAATGGAGGTAGATGAGTTTTATCTATGACTCCATGTATAGGACTACATGACTTCTTTGTCCCCTAGGGAGTCTGATGCAATGGCATCGTCCTAAGTTTCTAATTTTTAGTTTTCTCATGTTTTAAGTTCAGTAGCAGTAGGTTTTGGCTTGGAAGTTTTGGGTTTGATGGAAGAATAAGGGAAGATAGGAGTTTTTGTCACTTTTGTGACAAGAAAATTGACATGAGGATTTTGTGGGTTGAAATAGGTTTGCTTTACTGTCACTATATGGACAGGAAGCAAAATAGTTGATTCAGTTGCCTTCGACAAGGAAGGATGAACCGAAATGAACGATTATGGGTCGACAATTGTAAGGGAAGTCGAACAATGGAGAGGAGGTGAAGTGGACAGTTTGTATGTAACGGTTGGCATACAATGGAGTTCGGTGGAACAAGAATAATGTAGGCTCAATTGGAAGTTGTATAGATGGTGTCAACAGTTGCAGCAAGTAGAGCATAGTAGTTTCGAAAGAAGACAAAGAGGTGATAGTTTGAAGATGGTTGGAATTTGATTGAGGTTGATGGAAAAGGAAATATAGGAAATGATTTTAAGAGGTGTCAGATGGATCATGGAGAGGGGGGTCGATTGGTGGTAGAAGACAGAAGAAGGTTGAAAAAATAAGGCCAACGAAGTGGCCGCAGAATGGAGGTGTAATCGACATAGCGTTGGCCGAATCAAAATTGGTTAGACAGAGGAGGCCGATTCATGAAGCGTTGAGAAGGAGTGGATGTCGCGTAGCGTAGGAAACCGACACTCAGTTTCTAGATGGAATATTAGGCATGTTCTAAGGATGTGCGATGATGCACACAATGTGAAATAAGTCATGGAAGAAGATTGTAGGCACAAGATCGATGATTGGAAGTGTGGAGAGACTTGGTAGATCGTAGATTGGTAAAATTTTGTAAGTCAATGAGGCCAGAAGGTTGGTAGAACGAGGAGAATTAATGAGCAAATTGAAGAGAGTCAAAGATTGGTCGAGAGAGGAAAACATCAACGACAAGAGCAAATTGGAGGGAAATGAGTTCAGGCCTACATTAGGAGAATAAATATTTGTAACAAGCAATTTTGATGAACGAATAAATTGTTGTGTGGATTGTTAATGATATTTGATTATTTTGGGTAAACTTGGTTAATAACTATTCAAGGTATGTATTGTTCATTTGATTTAACATAGTTCTTGTTGCATATAAATGAATGATTTCTATCCGGATGAAATTTGTTCTTTAATATGTAAGTACCTATCTCTTTTTTGAGAGTAAATCTAAAAGTGTGAAGGTTGCAGAGCTTAAGTTTGGGTGTGGGTCCTTAGACTAACTATGGTGTATGGAGAAATATTGGTGAGTAGCATTCCCTCTCCCATCATAAATAAATGACAATAATGTAAGATAAGCATGATACACAAGATTTGTATGGGATATACATATGAAATGTATAAAGGAAAAAGAAATTGGGAAAAATAAGTCACTCTCTTTTACATATGTACACTTTTCATCTTCATAATACATGTGAAACTTTACCATTAGTAATAGCATTTTAAACATATAGTAAAATTAG
Source organism: Sequoia sempervirens (assembly GCA_007258455.2). Classification (NCBI taxonomy): domain Eukaryota; kingdom Viridiplantae; phylum Streptophyta; class Pinopsida; order Cupressales; family Cupressaceae; genus Sequoia; species Sequoia sempervirens. The sequence continues at coordinate 236,475,517 of VDFB02058242.1, forward strand.
AAAAGAAAGAAATCAATTCAATAAAGAATACTTTATTTTAAAAACTGACTATATTTTTAAGTAAACATATATTCTTAACATTTATGGTTGAATAGGTATAACAGATCTTATTTTTCAATAAGGATTGTACTGGATTGTTCATATATATTAATTTATTGTTTGATGAAATATACTTAGTTTTGGTTTGAAGAACATATTAATATATGGATCTTTTGGTACTAATGAAGATCTCATACCATATAAACATGTAATGCATGCTCTATTGATGTTATGTGAATTGTTTTAAATATGTCAAGTGATTCTCACAATTTTAATAGTTTTTTCCATCTTTAGATTTTTCATATCTTGATGAGTCATGTGGCATGACTTATAATATATAAATTTTTATTATACATTTTTGATTTACTTTTTAATAATTTAATAAGTTTCTTACCATAAAACATAGTAATTAAAAGTTGACTATTTATGTGAGGCCCAACCTTTCAAATCCAAAACAATAAAAAAAATGATAAAAATACAAACCAATATATTGTTAAGAAGAATCTCACGTAAACATCTAGCGCATTGTCATGCCACCGACCTCACACATTGTCATGCCACCAACCTTGACTACCAAAAAATTCAACAAATACATTACCACCTCACAACCTATTCCCTCAAATCCAATAAACTTCATTGACTACTTTACTAAAACTAACATATAATCAATCTTATTTCAATTACTATAAAAATTACAACTCACTTAAACTCTTTCATTAACACATTAAAAACAAGGTATTGCTAAGAGTTTCACAATAGCACATATTGAACATGATGACCTGCGATAACAGATAGAAAAGCCTTCCTGACTACAAAAATTTAAACTTGAGGAGCCAATGACATCACCAATTCAAATTAAAATAGTATTGCCTCCACATTCTAAATGTGGATCTCAAATTCATTAATAAAATTGGAAGAAATATCCCTCCACAATGGTGAGTGCTTAACGAAGTCAAGAAAAAGCTTTCCTCTAATACCTACCATTTAATGTTGCCCACCAAGATGAAGATCTCACATCACTCTAACCCAATAGGCAATCACATCCTCCTGGAAGGATATTTCTTCCAATTTTATTAATGAACTTGAGATCCACGTTTAGAATGTGGAGGCAATACTACTACTTTGAATTGGTGATGTTAATGGCTTGAATGTTTGCAGCTGCTGAAGTTTGAATTTTGATAGTCAGGAAGGCTTTTCTATCTGTTATCACAGGTCATCATGTTCAATATGTGCTATTGTGAAACTCTTACCAATACCTTGTTTTTAATGTGTTAATACTTTCCCTTTATATTCTGCCAATCCACGTAACATAATGCTATATTTCTGCCAATCCACGTAACATAATGTCAGATTTGTTCTTGTATTTATATGGCTGCTTACGTAAACGAGTTTGACAGGGGTTGGACCAGTAATGCCGACCACATATATGATATGAACAAGGAGAGCCACATGAACAAAATGGTCCTCACATCTAGAGCCACCACCTCCTTTCTTTCCCATAATGAAGCGTCTAATTAATATCAAGATTTATTTTGATTATTTCCATAAATAAAGTTAGAGGTTGATTATTTCCATAAACAAAGTTAACAGTTGAATTGTAGAAATCACTTCCAAAAAATTGAAAGTTATTGTATGACTTAATTGTGATGAGTTATTAGACATTGTACTTCGTTATTAATAAATCACCCATCAATTTGTCTTATAATACATGATGATTAGATTAAGGAAGCTTTAAACTACTTTAAGTGATCATATCATTTTTATTAATAAGTACATTAAGTGTCTATAACTAGTCAATATTGATATTTTACTTTAATTATTAAAATATGTGACTAAAAATAATAGTCATAATTGATTCATGTGTTTAATTTAGAATATTTTAGTAAAAAATAGAGGAAAATCATATCCAATTTGAACACCTATCAAAAACATCTAAATTCAAACATTAGTAGAATCAATACGCAACTAATTATCTTAATTATAACAATTAGATTTCTAAATAACATTTTTCTAAAAAAAAGATAAAATAACAAACAAATTATTGGAATATTTATTTACACCACAAATACCAAACAAATTCTATATATATATATATATATAAATAAAATGTTGATATCTAATATGATTAAGAAAAAATACATCAAATTTTTATTTAAAAAAAAATTATCATGTGCTAAAGTTATCAAAAACATTAGTTAGTTACAGAGGAAAAAGTTTTCATTTTTCCACAACAAATGATTACCCAGATAAGATGGAGGAGTTGATGATAATGGTAGTGGGTGCAACTGCAGCGTTTATTTAAGCCAATCATTATTGCGTTTCAATAAAATAAAATAAAATAAAATTTGTTCCACATGCATAAAATACACTCCTATCACAATTTTGTATTGTGTTTGACTGCTTGTAATAAAAAAAATCATGGCTAAATACACTCCTACCACAATTCTGTATTGTGTTTGACTGCTTTTAATGATTACTCATTGATTTCATTTCTCTAGTGTAAAATTATTTTAGCTAATATAAATAAGTATATTTTTAATAAATTGTAAATTGTTTAAAATATTATGGATGTTTTAAAAATAAATCATTTATAAAAATATTTATTTATTTATTGTAATAAAGAATTTAAATAGTTTATAAATTTAAGATTAAATTATAAGTATTTAATAAGATATATAAAATTTATTGATCTGTAGTTGTTGTTTTATTTTTAATGTAGAAATTTGAACATTGTCATAAATTATCTAATTCTTATCGCATTTATAATTGTTTTTTGGTTGTGATGAAATCTTGATGTAGTTAACATAATTTGACTATTTTTAAAAGAAAATTATGTTATTATGTTAAAATATGAAAAATTCAATTTAGAAGGGAAACCATATTTTAATGACACATTAATGGCGATGGTGTAAGACAAGCATGATACACATGATTTGCATGAGATATGTGAAACTCTACCATTAATAATACTCTTTAAACATATAGTAAAAATTCAATAAAGAATATTTTATTTTAAGAATTGACAATCTAATATAATTATCATTAGAAGAGATGAAAGTCAATGTCTTATATACATCCAAAAATTGTACTTTTTCAAGGATTTGATTAATTATAATTATTTTTAAATGTCTACATCATCGCCTTTAGATATGGGGCAAATTGTCATTCTATTGTCACTAAAAGTATTGAATATTAGTTGTAATAGTTTTTATTAGTAATAAAAAAAAAATTAAGCTACATGCAATAGGATTATTGTGGTAAGTTGTAATTAATTGAATGTGAGATATTCTTATAGATTCTATTTTGTTTGAATATTTGGTTATATGGTTGGATAGTAGTACATTGAATCATTTTTCCATGACTACATCAAGTTCATAACTATCATTAAAACTCAAATTAGGTTGAATCTATATGTAATGTTTTGATTAAAATATTTTTGGGCGAAACATGTGAAATGTATCTCATATGTATGAATGTTCATTATTAAACATGTGAAATGTATCTCATATATATGAATGTTCATTATTAATATATGGTATAATTTTTTTCTTTATAATTAAAAAAAATTAGATAAAATTTGATGTCTCATAAAATTTATGACATTTTGAGTAAATGTGACTTTAAAAATTATTTTAAAAAAGTATTCATCAAAAATTGTTTTTTCCATGCATTGGATTTTCAAGATATGAACACTCTCTCTCTCTCTCTCTCTCTCTCTCTCTCTCTCTCTCTCTACACCCACAAACATGTGAAATGTATCTGGTATGTATGAATGTTCATTATTAACATTTCTCTCTCTCTCTCTCTCTACACCCACAAACATGTGAAATGTATCTCGTATGTATGAATGTTCATTATTAACATCTCTCTCTCTCTCTCTACACCCACAAATATGTGAAATGTATCTCGTATGTATGAATGTTCATTATTAACATATCTCTCTCTCTCTCTCTCTCTCTCTCTCTCTCTCTCTACCCACCCACAAACATGTAAAATGTATCTCATATGTATGAATGTTCATTATTAAACATGTGAAATGTATCTCATATGTATGAATGTTCATTATTAATATCAAGATATAATTTGATTGTCTCCATGAACAAGTAAGAGGTTAAATTCTAGAAACCACTTCCAAAAGATTGTAAGTTATGGTAGTGATGAATGATTGGATATTGTACTTCTTGAAACTACTTTAAGTGATTTTATCAGTTTTTATTAATAAATACATGAAGCTTTTATATTGTACTTCTTTATTAATAAATCACCCATCAATTTGTCTTATAATATCATGATGATTAGACTAAAGAATTTTTAAAATACTTTAGGTGAGCTTATCAATTTTTATTAATAAGTACATTAAGTCTTTATATTGTACTTCTTTATTAATAAATCACCCATCAATCTGTCTTATAATATCATGATAATTAGACTAAAGAAGTTTTAAACTACTTTGAGTGATCTTATCAATTTTTATTAATAAGTACATTAAGTCTTTATAAATATTTCATGACAATTAGACTAAAGAAGCTTTAAACTACTTTAAGTGACCTCTTCCTTGTAACAGTATGCTTTAGTCAATCAAACTAGTCCCTGACCCAAAATATTTATATTTTAATTTAATTATTAATATATGTGACTAAAAATAATATTCATAATTGATGCATGTGCTTAAATTAGAATATTTTAATAAAAAAATAGATGAAAATATATTTAATTTGAACACCTATCAAAAAGATCTAAATTTTAACATTAATGAAGTCAATACACAATTAATGATCTTAATTATAACAATTAGATCTCTAAATAACATTTTTTTTAAATGAAAGACATATTATTCAAATATTTGTTTACACCACAGATACCAAACAAAATTGATTATAAAAATGTTCATATCTTATATAATTACACCCAAAAAAATCCACCAAATTAAAAAAAATTGGAAATTATCATATGCTAAAATTACCAAAATTTTGGTTAGTTATAGGGAAAAATGTTTTCATTTATCCAACTATTGACAATTAGTATTTTAACACTAAAAAGTCTATGGCGAGTGCCTTGAAAAAGGTGGAAGAAAGCAACAGCTCCACTAACTTAAGCCACTGATTATTGCGTTAAGGAAGGAAGCTTTTTCTGAAGTTACCCGAATTCCAGCCAAACACGCTATTTCCTTGAACAATATAAGACAAAGGAAATTTCCTTCCACGTGCATAAAATACACTCCTATGTATTGTGTTGGATTGCTTGTAATAAAATAAATTTTATTGATGTGTATCTAATAATAAATCAGTTAAAGAAATTGTCATCTTTTTTAAATTCATGATACATGTGGAATTCAAATATTACTATAAATTATCTAATTCTTATCACATCTAAAATAGTTTTTCATTGTTAGTTTGGTTTGAGGAACATATTGAGATATGGATCTGTCTTTACTAATGTTATTATGAAAATCTTATTCCATGATAAGCATCTAATGCATGGTCACACTAATCTTATATCGAATGTTCTAAAAATATTAAGTGATTCTCACAATTTTAATATTTGTTTCCATCTTAAGAGTTTCCATATCTTGGTCCAAGTCTTATGGTATGGATTGTAATATATAAACTTGCTTTAATAAAATTTATTAACTTTTTAAATAATTTACTACTACTTACCATATAACATAGTAATTAACAAGTCGACTATTTATGTGAGACCCACCCCAACAATCTCCTAGGTCTAAAACGATTAAAAAAAACAATAAAAATAAATACCAATTAATTGTTAAGAAGATCCCCATATAAACAACCAACACATTTTCATACAAACAACCTTACAATATCTCAACTGTCCAAAATTTCAACTAATACATTTGATTCTTACAACTTATTCCCTATAATCCAATGAACTTTCTTAACTACTATATACATACACTTATAAATGAAACTAACATATAATCAAATCTTATTTCAATTAATATAAAAATTACAACTCACTAACAACTTAAACTCTTCCATTAATACATATTAAAAACAATGTATTGTGAAGAGTATCACACTAGCACATATTGAATATGACGATTTGTGATAATAGATAGAAAAACCACCCTAATTATCAAAATTCAAACATAAACAGGTGCAAATATTTAAGCCATTAACATCACCATTTAAGCTCAAATTCATTATTAAAATTGGAGGAATTATTCCTCCACCGGGTGAAGCCACAATAGTGGTTTACAATTGAAGTGAGGAAGGAAAACTCATAGAAAACGAATGCATGGAAAACAAATTGATTTTAGGGGTTCGTACGAACCTATTGGTTCGACTGAACCCATTAGGAGTTCACTAGAACCTAGGTTCAGGCGAACCCTCCTAATACTTTCCTGCCAAAAAATCCATCAAAACCCCTTATAGAAGGGGGGTTCGAATGAACCTTGGTTCGAGCGAACCCCTAGGGGTTCGCTTGAACCCCCTTTATTCCTCATCCCCTCCCTGAGACACAAAAAAAACCTGAATTTTGGCACTTCGGAGCTTGGGTTGAGGATTAAAATGGAGGAATCTTCACAAACCCAACTTGAATCAGGTAGTCATCAGAACAAGCTATCCAACGAATATAATTTTAATATGTTTTGGTTTTATTATGTATTTATTTTTTTAGTTTTATTAAACATAGGTTTTTCGTCGAAAATGAAGGTCTCTGTTTTGCACATGTGGAAAAATAACAAATTATAATTTAATTTTTTTGAAAAATATGAGTGCACTAGATATTGAAGTCCTTGATCCAACAAAAAAAGTAAAATTGAATTTTGATATATACAAAAAAAGTTATGAGTTATATGGTCGTACTATGTTTGAATTGTAATTGGGTTGACTTCGAAACTTGATTAAAGAAAAAATATTCAATAAAAAAATTTCTAACCAAGTGGAAGCACTATATATCAAAGTTAAAAATCTAAATTCGAAAGAATTAGAATTTTATCCTTCATGGAAAAAAAGTTATGCGTTATACGGTGTGCGTCACTTTTTAAAAATGCTGGTTTTTGAAAATAACTAATTTTCGTGGGAGATGGCAGAAGAAGTGCAATCTGATTCCAAAACTTTTGAAAAAAATATTTTTAGAATCTACAGACAGAATGTGATGAGACTCTAGTTTTCATCATCTTCAAATTCTTCATGGTTTAGCCGCTATAGGTGCCCGAATGTAAAGATTTAGTTTTAAAAAATAATTTCAATATCCAGTTTGGCCAAAAATTGTAAACCACTGTTGTGGGATCACCCCACCATGGCTAGTACTTTAAGTGATTAAAAAAATCAGCAAAATTCTTTCCTCTAATACATTGCATTTGTTGCAAAGAAATTTTTCCAACCAACCTAATAATACAAAGATGAAGATCTCACTTGTGGGAAATCAATGTAAACCAATAGGCAATGACATGCTCCTTCCTGTTGTCCAATCGTATGAAGTAATGTAACTTGCCAGTTATCTTCTGCAATGATTTGTGGAGATAAAATGTCAATCTAGGTAACATAATGTCTGATATCTTATATTTGTACGCCTCATAGTTCCGGAGACCGGTATCAATACTGGTACAATTTTTTTTTAAATAGGAGACAGGGGTACTTGGAGACACCATCTTTTTTAAATATAAATAAAAATTAATAAATTAATAATTTATAGAAAATATCATGACATTATAAATTTTTTCATGTTATAATTTTTTAATGCTTTTAAATTTCACAGGAGATGCCAAAATTTCCGTCGGGAGACGTCGAGAGACCCGGGAGATGACACATAAAGTTTCCATGTTGTTGGAGGTGTTTCTGGGGATGTCTCTAGTACCAGAGACACATACTAGTCTCTAAGACGCATCTCAGGGGGCAGGAGATGTGCCTCTCAGCAACACTGGTACACTTGCTTATATGTTCTCTTCTAGTTGCTAGATTTCCTTTTCTTGTGCTAATTTTCTAGAATTTCATCGTATTTAGTATTATATAGTAGTTTTTCCTTTTTTCTTTAGCTAGGTTAATTTTATTCTCATACTTTAAAATTTAGTCAATTTTTTTTATGAAATAATAATTTAAAAAAAAAATCATGTTCAAGCATATATTAATTTTAGGAGTAGTATTGGAAAGTTCATATGATTCAGAGAGTTTACACACTTTCTAAATTAGGCTTTATTTTTCTTCTATTACACTAGCTAACAAAAGAAGAGGTATGTACACATAATTATAAGTTCTGATAAAGCATCAAGAGTCTATTTACATGATATTTAAAATATATGGTTATCCTACTACTAAAAGGGATAATGACTATGTGTATGCAGTGGTAGATAGATTCTCTAAGATGATAATTCTTACACCTTGCAAAAACAACATTTAATATTTTGTGAAAATCAATAATAATTTTATAATAAATTCGTTCATTTTGGATTTCCATCCACAATCATTTTTTATTCATAATTCTTGAGCCAATTTAGAAATCGCATTGGTTACTACTAATGAAAACAAAGTTGCAAAAGTCTATACTCACTTCCATCAATAGAATTCAATCCAAATAGACTAAAGTAGTGAGCATGATGATAGTGCATCTTCTTTATATATACAATTCCTAGAATCAAAATATATGGGTTAAAATCTTTACTTCCATTTAACATACTATAACATATTTCTTCACAACTCTATACTTCACAACCCTTTTTAGGTTGTCCTAGCTTTCAAACCACTAACACCCATTGATGTAGCTTTTTTGCATGCTACCATCCTTAATGAAAACTCCTTCAACTCAAAAGGAAGTTGAAAAATATGTCAAATTCATTGGACGCATTTAATATCTATACGATAGCAAGTATAAAATATCCTCCTAAACACAAATTCTAAGTGGAAGAAATATCATAACAAGAACTATACAGAACACACCTTTTAGGTTGGTGGTCCAATATTAATACTATAGACACCTAAATTTGGACACTCACATTTGTCCAAATATCCTCTTAATTGCATCAATTAAGTAATATTGCTATTATTTAATTAATGCCCCTAATTCTTGTAAATCCCTAAGGTGTTTAGTTAAATAATTAAAAACCTTACCCTTTATCCTCCTTATCCGAGCAAAGAATTAAATAAATAATACATTTATTTAATTCCTCACATGCCACATCCTCCATCACTTTCCCTTAATCTTAATCAACCTCTTAATCTCATCATTAAGGATGTGCACATGTCTAATCATTGATTAGGATGTGTCACATCCTCCAACTTTTGCAAGTTGGCTTCTAATCTTCATTAACCATTATCTGTCTTCTAATCATTGATTAGCTAATCCAAACAACATCTTGGTCAACTCTCTCATTCCCCAAGAAATTTTTAATTCATTTTTGTCTTCCCCATGTGAATTTAAAATTCACTTTTATTCCTCCAAGGAATCTCCTCTTCCCCATGTGATCATTGAAAAGTCACATCAGTCACATGGGTTAGGAACCTTCTATTATAAGCACCTTGTCTTATCTAAGGTACTTCTCAGCTTCCTTTTTGGAAACCTTGTTTTATCCTTAAGATATCCCCAATCATGGAATTTTAAATTCTATTTTATTCCTCCAAGGAATCTCCTCTTCCCCATGTGATCATTGAGAGGTCACATCAGTCACATCCCAAAGTACTTGTCCTTCTTCCACATCATTTGTACCATTTCCATCTCACCATGTCCTTTGGACACTTCATCCTCTACATGGCAAGATGTGAGCTTGTGAGTCCTCAACTCACCATAGCCCTCCATCTTGGCCATGGTGGCTCACTCTTGACCATTGAACACTCTAGAGAATTCAATTTCTTCTATAAATACCCCCATTTTCATTCATTCAAGGAACCTTAGGCATTTTTAGCACACTTATGCTCTCAAGCTCTCAAGCCATCTTTTGCATTCAAGAACTTGCATACTTAGTTTAGCTCTCATCCTCTTGCACCCATCTTCCATTGCATCTTAATCACCTTGCATTCATCTTCCATCACATTTTCATCAAAGGAGCACACAACCAAATTTCAATCAAGAGCCAACCAAGGAATCAACACAAATAAAGATATAATCACTCTTGTTTTTATCTTTCTTTTATTTGTGCTTAACTTAGGCTAATCTTGAGGTGGTCTTATGTTCTTTACATTGCATTTTTATTTTGTATTCCATATTTAGAAGTAAAAAACACTTGCACACATTTATGGAACGCCCAATGGGACCCACAAACGGGTCCTTTTTACTCTCATGTTTGTTGTTTTTTAACATTTTGTAGGTTTAGGTGACACAGAGGGGCAGCCAGGCCCTAACAAAGGCGACCAAGCCCTATAGAGGGGTGACCAGGACCTGCAGAGGAGTGACCCCGCCCAGATTCAAATGCCTTTGTGGGGCAGAATAATTAGTTTCACTCTCTGTTTTGGCAATAGAGGTGACTAGGCCCTCTGATAGGCTACCAAGACCTGCAGAGGGGCGGAAAGGACCTCAAAGGGGTAGCCAAGACCTCAGAGGGGTGGCCAAGACTTACAGAGAGGTGGCCAGGACCAACAGAGGGGCGACCAGGCCCAAATAGAGTTGTTTGAGGTAAAAACAGTGTTTTAAGTCATTTTCGGGGCCCATTTTCTATTGTTTTGATTAATACTGACCCCCTAACTCATTTTGTTGGTGAGTGTGGTGGTTTTTACTAACATTTGTTTAGTTATTTCACTCTTAACGAAGACTATAGGTTAAACTACTAACACGATTTTTGTAGGACGAAAGGACCAAAACATGTAGTTAGTTGTTTGCTTTCATTTTCACACTAATTAGGCACATAGTCTAAGTAGGGGAGTCAATGTATTGTATGCTTTGTTTGTAAGTAAGCTATTGACATATCCAATCCCCTTGCACCATTTGGCGATCCTGGGGGAAGAGAAATTGTAGCTTACTTAAGTCCTTTGTGTTACCCAAGGGGGAATTACATCATTCAAGCTTTCCCCTTGCACTTCGTGTGAGCCTGGGGAGTAGCTGAAAATGGTTAGCGTTCTCTTCTTAGTGGGACCTGCTTGGGGATTTCATCACCCCAAGGGACAATCCCAACCACGTGTGCCAGTGGGGTATATAAAGGGGGGAGAGCCAAAGTTGTACCCCAATCCAGTTACGTCATGTCTGGCATAGAGTCGAAGCTAGGGTGATACCTAGATAGACGTGAAGAGTTGGTCTAAGCCTTCAGTATCTCGCTGGGGTTCCTGACTCACGCTTGTGATGGGATAGTGTTCATGGTTGTACCTCATGTACCAAGCACATATCGAGGACTCCCTAGATCGCCTTGTTCAACCTAGTTAGAGGATTGCGTTGGCCATACCTTTCACACTAATCGTAGGATCATGTTATTTGAACTGTCTTTCTTGTGCTAAGCCAATGAATTTGTTTTCAGTCAAATCAGCCTTATCTTTTGCTTGTTATTTGCAATATTTTATGTCCTTTTCCATAGTCATTTTTCCTAAGTCAAGTTTAGTTCTATCAACAAAGGCGACAATGCCCTGAACAAGGGTGACCCCAACCTCAAGAGGGGCGACCCCACCCTCTGTCTCAGTCATTTTCCAATATGTTTGAGTCAAAATTGTTCATATTTCACCCAGAGGGGCGACCAGGCCTAGTCCAAGGGTGACCAGGCCCAGTTTAGGGGTGACCACACCCTAGGAGGGGTGACCACGACCTGAAGAGGGGCGGCCATGCCCAAACAAGTGTTTTTTTCATCTTAAACGGTTGTTCCCGCCTCCCATTTTGTCGTTCCACTAGACATTTTTCTCATTCTGTGCATTCATGAGTCTGTTCCCTTGTTTCGTGAACCTGATAGTCCATTTAGAGAATTAATTCAACCCATTTTGTCATTTGGGGAACCTCTCGCATCATTCAGGGAACCCGTTGTGTCATTCGGGGAACCTGTTTCATCATTTTGTTAGTCATTCTCTGTCATTTTTTATCGTTCTCACCTATTCCCTAGAATAGATGACCTTTTCATCTAGTTGGGTGACTATGCCCTCAACAAGGGCGACCACGACCTGCAGAGGGGCAACTAGGCCCTGAAACGAGCGTTTTTGCCTATTTTTTCATCTATTTTATGATTATTCTTTGTCATTTTTTATCGTTCTTGCCTATTCCCTAGAATAGGAAGCCTTTCCCCCTAGTTGGGCGACCACGCCCTCAACAGGGGTGGCCAAGACCTGCAGAGGGGCGACTAGGCCCAGAAATGGGCGTTTTTGTTTGCATTTTCATCCGTTTTTCATCGTTCTTTGTCATTTTCGATCGTTCTCACCCGTTCCCTAGAATAGGTGGCCTCTCCCTCTAGTTGGATGATCACACCCTCAACAGGGGCAGCCAAGACCTATAGAAGGGCAACCAAACCCTGAAACGAGCATTTTTGCTTTTTTTTTCATTCGCTTTGTCATTGTTCTTTGTCTTTTTCAATCATTCTCGCCTATCCCCTAGAATAGGAAGCCTTTCCCCCTATTTGGATGACCACACCCTCAACAGGGGTGGCCAAGACCTGCAGAGGGGCGACCAGGCCCTAAAACGGGCATTTTTGCTTGCTTTTTCGTCTATTTTGTCATTGTTCTTTTTCATTTTCAATCGTTCTTGTCGTTCCATAGAGTAGGTAGTCTTTTCCCCTAGTTGGATGACTAAGCCCTCAACAAGGGTGGTCAGGACCTACAAAGGGGCGACCAGGCCCTGAAATGGGCATTTTTGCTTGCTTTTGTCATCCATTTTGTAATCGTTCTTTGTCGTTTTCAATTGTTCTCACCCATTCCCTAGAATAGGCAACCTTTCCCTTTGGTTGGGTGACCACTCCCTCAACAAGGGTGGCCAGGACTTGCAGAGGGGTGACCAGGCCCTAAAACAGGGGGTTTTGGCTTGCTTTTTCGTCTGTTTGTCATCGTTCTTTGTTGTTTTTGATCGATCTCGCCCAGTCCCTAGAATAGGCGGCCTTTCCCCCTAGTTGGGTGACCACACCCTCAACAAGGGAGACCAGGACCTACAGAGGGACGGCCAGGCCCTGAAACGGGCATTTTTGCTTGCTTTTTTGAGTATTTTGTTAGTCATTCTCTGTCATTTTTCGTTGTTCTTGCCCATTCCTCAGAATAGGAAACTGTGCCCTTAAGTTGGGTGAACCCACCCTCTAGTTGGGAAGTTGTACCCCTTGGATGGGTAGTTTAGCTCCAAAAATGACTAATCCCGTCTTCCATCAAAGTCATTCTGTCAGTCATTTTCTGTCGTCTTCTGTCGTTTTCGCTTGTTTTCAGTGAATAGGCATGTGCTACCTTCTTGAGTAAGATTTCCATCAACAACTAATCTCATCTCCCATTCAATCAATCCATTCATCCATTCCGCACATCTGTCTCCTCGTTCTGAGAGTTAGTCTCACCTTCCAAGCATCCGTTTCCTAGTTCCAAGTATCTACTCATCCATTTTGAGCTTTCATCACCTCATTTCGAGCATCCATTCCCTCATTCCAAGTATTCCTTCATCTGTTCCGAGCTTTCATCTCCTTGTTCCGAGAGTCAGTCTACCCTTTCGAGCATCCCTTTCCTTGTTTTGAGTATCCACTCTCTTGTTCCAAGCATCTGTCTCCTCATTTTGAGTATCTGTCTACCTATTTTGCAAGTAGGTCTACCCGTTCTGAGGGTCCGTCTAATTGTTCCAAGAGTCTAGAAACTAGATAGGCGACCACGCCCTAGACATAGGTGACCAGGCCCAGTGGATAGGCAACCTCACCCTCTAGTCCATTTGCATCTTCCTTTCACTGGTGATCTTCACTTCAGTCCATCTGCAAGTCATCCATTCATCATCTAAATCAAATAGGTACATCTTAGAATGACTCTAGGTTATGTATCCATCATCGTTTTCTTGATCCAAATCCCCTAAACTTCATTTTAGAGGTTATTATCCAAATTGACTTAGGTATCTGCATTCGATCGACATCACTCACATCTGCTCAGGATTATCATTCGTCTTGAGTCAGTTATCATCATCGGCCCAATCAATCCACTTTCAATCTCAAGGTGGATTCGGTGCCGCAATCATTATTTATCCTTTTATCTGATCAATCAACACCTTAAGTCACCTAGGGTGATCTCTGAAAGTGGTTTAGAATCCCTTTCATCATCCTATCTAATCCATAATCTAATCTTATCAAATCATCTCATCAATCGATCTTATCCAGTCTAATCCCATCACATCCTCCAATCATCCTAATCTAAGCTTTGATCCAATCCCAATCTGAGCTTAAATTCCAATCTGAGCTTTAGTCCACCTACATCCAAGATCTTCTGATATCGAAACAAATCTTTACCTTTTCATCATCTGTTCTTTCCTTCTAATCATCTATTCCCATATTTTCAATCCGTATCCATCACATCTAACATCATGAATCCTTATCCTCCATCGATGCAACCAAAAATAGTAGTCAAGGGGAATCCTACTTACGTTGACGATGATAACAAAAGTCTTGTTGATCAAGATGTATATGACATAGATCCCCTTGACGCTATCATTGCTAGCAAGCTTTCCCCAAGTGTCATCCAAAATCCAATCACCTCTCTGAGCTATCCCATTATGTCTCCATCCACACCTAATAACTCTCCTTATGCTACCTTTTGACAAGGGATATCCATTATCTTCCTTGCCTGCATCTCCATCATATCCTTAATCTACATCATTTTCTTATCCACCACCCACATCCTCTTATCCCAATCTATCTTCCCAATCTTCCCATCCTAATCTACCATCCCAATACTCCTATTGCAATTCCCCATCCATGTCCCCCTATCCTAATCCTCCTTACTAGTCTACCCATTATAATCCTACGTCCACACCTTCTTATCTTAATCCTACACCCCCATCAATCTATCCTAATCCAATATCCACATCTTCCTATCCTAATCCACCATCCCAATATTCATATCTTAATTCCTCATCTACTTCCTCCAACATCAACCAACCACCCACGACTTCCTATTCTAGTATGTTATCACGATATTCTTACCTTAACCCTCCATCTAATCCCAATACCCCCTCCAATCCTAATCCTCCATCTACTATTAGTCTCCCATCCAATTCCATTCCTCCATCCAATCCTAGTCCACCACTCCATAATCCCAATCCTTCATCTATGCCCATCACCCTAGCTAAACCTAGAGTATGCACCATTTTCACCCCAAAAGTTCTCCAAGGACTTATGACAAAGAAGACATCCCCCACTCCACACATTGCAGTCATGGAACCATGCTATCCCAATCCATCATCTATGGTCACTAGTGATGAGACCCTTCTCCATCCAACACCTATCATTGTTGTTACCACCCCTAGCATTGCTCAAACTGTTGAAACCATCAAATCCACCAAATCCGTTGAGCCCCCATCTCCTACTCTGAGAGTCATCGAACCCATTGAGGACACACAAATTCAATCCACTCCCACTCCTAGTATCACTAAAATCCATTCCCATGAATTCCTTGAATCCTCTATCCTTCCATCTTCCCCATTTGAAGAGTCCCTCCAAGACTCCATCATCATGCCACCCACACAAGATGAGTCATGCCAAGAGCCTGATCCAAAGCATACCAACATATCCCCTTCTCCACATCAAGATCCTGTCATCCCACCTAGTCCATCTTAATATCACAATCCCCCATCCATTCCATCCCATGATCCCCTTGATACTCAAGATCCAATCACTCCATCGCGGGATCCCTTATCACCTACTACCACAAATCTAGATCCTATCATGTCACCTAATCCCTCTCTTGATCCCTTACCACTCCCTTGTCCCAATCAAGATGTTTCTACGCCATCATATCCATCCCATGATCCTCCATCATTGCCTAAACCTACTATCCCCACACCAATTACTATCCCCACACCAATTTTGTATCCCCTTGGTACTCTCACATTCTTCCATGGTGGCCTCCTTGTAGAAGAAAAATGAAGCATATATACCACCAATCATCCTCTGCCTAATAATGGACTCGCATCATTCTTCCAAAATAACAAGAATCCTATCATGGATCGAATGCTTAAGAACATGAACTATCAAGGAAAAGGTCTAGGCCTTCATGAGCAAGGTATTTTAGAGCCCATCTAAGTCAAAGAATAAATTTGTACACAAGTTCTTGGACATATCTCTCAAGACACACAATCTAAAGATGTTGGTACAACCTCTATACGTCCTCAATGAGCCTCTTCCAAAATAAATATAGGCTCTTCCCATCGCTTCACCAAACCATTTGCTGCCATCTCCCCTCCTCCATCATATCACCTCAAAACAACCATCCATATTCCTCCTTCATCTGATCCATCCATTTTGGGTCCTTACATCCTTCCATCCACTATCTCCCATTCTTCATCTACTCCATCCATTTTGGGTCCTTATGTCCCTCTACCCGCCATTACGCATCCTCCCGGTACTACGTCTATTTTGGGCCCTTATATACCAAAATCACCTCCTCCATCTCATCCTATTCATCCTTTCGTCCATCCATCACCTATCCATGTCACCCATCATCAACATCCCACTCTCATGTTCCATAATCAAGATCAACAAAGGTACGTATCTACACATCCTCCATCCACATATCATTCTCAAAATCCTACCTCCATCACTCCATTCATATCTTCCCCATCTCATCAATCTCCTAGCACCCATCCCATTGCTATTAAAAGCACTTTGGATGCCAAATTAAACATTCATAAATCTACACATCCACATGCATCTAAAGCTCCCCATGTCCCCTCTAAAAGACATGGTGAAGAAAAGAAAAAACAAATCCAAAATCCAAATCAAATCCGTAGGCCACAAAGGCCCACCAAAGCAAAGATCAAAACCATGTGGATCCCAAAGAAAAAAGATGCAATACCTTCAAATGAAAAATCTATAACAACATCCAAAGTTGCTAATCCAAAAGCTAATCATTCTCATCCACCATCTCCTAAAGTTGTTTTGGGTCCTTATGTCCCAAAATTCACTAATCCTCCTATCCTTTCACATACACCACTATATGTGCTAATGTTGGTCCTGAACTCATCACCCCATCACACATCTACCCCATCATTCCATCCATACACTTTCCAACATCCCATCCATTATCCCACATATCTCCCCCATCAAATCCCTTGAATTCATTCTCTTGCATAATCCATTTATCCTAATAAGGTTGTACCAACATCCAATAGTTACTTCACACATGGGATCTTAATACCTCGAATGGAACTTGATGCTTGAGTCCATCTATCCTCTGATCACATATCCTCTAAATCCACTTCCCCACATCCATATCCTTATCCATCTCCATTCGCATGCTATCCAAAAAATCCAAAAAATTAAAAAAGTAAAGAGAAATAATTTTTCCAATGGTGAAAACTTGGAAAAAAAGCACCTTGGATAAGTACCATGATGAAAACCTAGAAAAAATGCATCATGTGTAAATCCCTAGCCGTCTCCTTCCACACTTGGGGGACAGATTCATCCCCTTCATCTGTTCCTCCATCCCACCTATCTTCCACATCCTACTTGTCATATCCTATTTATCCCAATCCCTCCATCCTCCTTATGATCTTGATACAGCCAGGGGCACCTATCTATGCATGCTTTGGACACCTTTTGGTACAAATTCCCTTCACCCATGCACTATCCTAATCCTTATCCATATCCATCTACCTTCTTTGTCCACCCGTCATGCTACCATCAGTCTTCCTTATCTCGACATCCTATCTTCATCTATCAAACTCCCTCATCCACCCATTATATCCTCCTCCATTTATCCCCTTTATCTTCCCATCCACTTGTTTTCCATCCCTCCTGCCTCATCATGCATGACATATCTCGAGTGGGGGCATCTATCTTCCTTGGTAACATAAGTCCTTGGAGACATTATTCATCCATCATGTCATCCCTCCCATCTCCCCATCCTTATCTTCCTATCATAACATCCTTTCCATCTCCCCATCCTTATCTTCCTATCCATCCAAACACCCCTTCCATCTCCCCATCCTTATCTTCCTATCTATCTATCATGGCAATCCCTTGCATCTCCCCATCCTTATTTTCCTATCCATCCAAACATCCCTTCCATCTTGCCATCTTTATCTTCCTATCCATCCAAATCCTTATTCCTCTATCCATCCATCCTCGTATCTTTCCATCTCCTTATCTTTATCTATCCATCCCTTCATCTTTATCCTCATCTCATTTCATAATCCCTTGTCATTGGTATCTAGCTATAGGATTCCCTCCACGTAATCCAATGTCATATATCTCATTGTCATCGCTCCCACTTCTTTCACACATCTTTCCAATCTCCTGTCACTTTGCATCACTCATCTCTCCCTCATATCATCCTCCCAATTCATCTTTTGATGATTTGGATAACTATCCCATCCCTAAGCTTCATATGATCACCATCATCCTATCCAATCCAATAAGTCTATTTGGTATCATCGTATCAGTCCCATCATTTTATACACTTATCATGGTCATCTCATCATTTGTTATCCATGGTCAGTCGTCATTTTTTGTCGAACTACGTTGCCCCTGTGATTTAACATAGGCAAGGTCATCATTTGATCTACCCCCGAGGCTTTTTTCCATCCTGTCTTTGTCATCTATCATCGTCTCCATCATCCTCTTTCCGCTTTTATCCATGGTCTTTTATTGAACTACGAGGGCTCTGTGCTTTCACGTAGGCAAGGCTAATCTTTGATCGGCCCTTGATTCCCTAGGTCTTTAGGGTGTGTCAGTCTCATGTCTTGTCTCCCTTGTGTCATGTCGTCAAGCTATGCCCTTATCTAGTTGGTTCTTAACAAATGAGATCCACTAGTATCAACAGATCCAATCAGTTTTGAATATCCTGCGTCATATGTGTCATTTTAGTTTAGTATCCATCTTTGGTCTCAACAAGATGCATCCTTCCTAACAGACCTCATCAACCCCATCCATCCTCTCAATCCTATGGAAAAGGATGTTTTGAAATTGATTGTGATCTTTTGATACTTTTGGCTTTTGTTTATCATTTGACCTCCCTATCATACCTTGTCAAGGTCACTTTGATCTATCATATCATGGTGTGTTTTTGGATGGTTAACATGGGGCATATCTTGATCTTTTGTTTGTTGTTTTCTTCCTGGTTGCCCCATGTTGTACCCACCAAGATCCTTGCAGTCTTGTGTTACACTGGGGCACCCTCTTGTGCTTGTGGTTATCCCAATGCCTGGCCCGACCAAGGTCTTCATGACTTTGGAGTGTTGGGATAGCCTTCTTATCTGTTGTGTTTTTTTACGCATTAGACACTAATCCGCCTTGGTTTCAATACTCTAGTGCTCGGTGTCTTATGCTATAGCAAAAATCAATGCTCCGAAAATGGAAAATTGCATTAGGATTGCATTTCATCTCCCATTCCATTGCATTGCATGTATCCTCCATCCCTTCCCTACCCAACCCATGACCTATGATTTTGGTTGTGCAAACATTCATCTCCCCATCCCCCATCCTCTCATCTATCAAAATCCCCCCCATCCATTCAGCCTTCATCACTCTCCCTCCTCTATCCATCCAATCTCTTATCATCATCTCTTCAATCTTCTTAGAATAATGTAGATTGGTTATTCTAAGCATCTTATCCTCCATCATTTTAGTCCTTTCATTCATCTCACATCTCAATCCAATCCTCATCAATTCAATCTAGCACAAATCATCTAATCACATCCTTGGTCTTGTTCCTAGCCTTGCTACAAGCCTTGATCCAATCATCATCATCACCATCATCATCATCATCATCATTATCATCGGGATGTATCTTTCCCTATCCTTTGGTGTTGTTTGGGATGTATCCTTCCCTCATCAACAACACTCATCGAGATGTATCCTTCCCTATCCTTTGGTGTTTTTTTGGGATGCATCCTTCCCTCATAAACACTTTCATCATCATTGGGATGTATCCTTCCTATCCTTTTTTATTGTCTTGGGATATATCATTCCCTCATCGACAACACTTCATCCATCATCAACCCATTTTGGGCTTGTAGCTTGACTGGGGAAACATCACCATTTTCCTTAAATCCATTTGTGCTTCCCAATCTCCTATCACTTATCATTCTCTCTTATTCATCATTTTGCACCGTCTTCTCCATCTTTCCTTCATCATCTCATCCATTTCGAGAGCACACCCGTGTTCTCTTGAACCTGCATGTCCTCTCGAGGGGGCATCCCCATTCCCTATTCTTTATCTTCACCCCCATCAACTCTCTTCCTAGTCACTCCTTTGATGACTAGGGAATATTTCCCAATCTAACCATCTTCTTTCGGGTTCTATGTTTTCATATTCTTTGAAATGATGCTACTTTGTAACACCATCTCAAAGAGGGGAAAAATGTAGACACCTAAATTTGGACACTCACATTTGTCCAAATATCCTCTTACTTGCATCAATTAAGTAATGTTTCTATTATTTAATTAAAGCCCCCCCCAATTCTTCTAAATCCCTAAGGTGTTTAGTTAAATAATTAAATACCTTACCCTTTATCCCCCTTATCCTCAAATAATTAAATAAATAATACATTTATTTAATTCCTCACATGTCACATCCTCCATCACTTTTCCTTAATCTTAATCTACCTCTTAATCTCATCATTAGGGATGTGCACATGTCTAATCCTTGATTAGGATGTGTCACATTCTCCAACTTTTGCAAGTTGGCTTCTAATATTCATTAATCACTAACTATCTTTTAATCATTGATTAGCTAATCCAATTAGCATCTTGGTCAACTCTCTCATTCCCCAAGAAATTTTTAATTCATTTTTGTCTTCCCGTGTGAATTTAAAATTCACTTTTATTCCTCCAAGGAATCTCCTCTTCCCCATGTGATCATTGAAAAGTCACATCAGTCACATGGGTTAGGAACCTTCTATTATAAGCAACTTGTCTTATCCAAGGTACTTCTCAGCTTCCTTTTTGGAAACCTTGTCTTATCCTTAAGATACCCCCAATCATGGAATTTAAAATTCCATTTTATTCCTCCAAGGAATCTCCTCTTCCCCATGTGATCATTGAGAGGTCACATCAGTCACATCCCAAAGTACTTGTCCTTCTTCCACATCATTTGTACCCTTTCCATCTCACCATGTCCTTTGGACACTTCATCCTCCACATGGAAATATGTGAGGGCTTGTGAGTCCTCAACTCACCATAACCCTCCATCTTGGCCATGGTGGCTCAATCTTGACCGTTGAATTCTCTAGAGAATTCAATTTCTTCTATAAATACCCCCCCTTTTCATTCATTCAAGGAACCTTAGGCATTTTTAGCACACTTATGCTCTCAAGCTCTCAAGCCATCTTTTTCACCCATCTTCCATTGCATCTTAATAACCTTGCATTCATCTTCCATCACATTGCCATCAAAGGAGCACACAACCAAATTTCAATCAAGGGCCAACCAAGGAATCAACGCAGATAAAGGTATAATCACTCTTGTTTTTATCTTTCTTAAATATTTGTGCTTAACTTAGGCTAATCTTGAGGTGGTCTTGTGTTCTTTACATTGAATTTTTATTTTGTATTGCATATTTAGAAGTAAAAAACACTTGAACACAAATACATTTAAATAGGAGGAATTAATCACATCTCACTAAAAATTTCATCCACTTAAAGATGCTCCCTATAAGTTATCACCAAGAAAGCAAGATATAATTCTTTCGAGCTTTATCTTTTTTCTTACCTTAGCATGTAACATATTTTTAATGGAGAACACTTGCACTATTCCTCCCTACATTAATTGGACTCTGCCAATGAAATACATAATCTATAACCAATTAAAATTTAAATATTGATTATGTCACACCCATAAATACTAATCAAATAACTAACACCAAAATTAGACAAACACAACCCCAAAGAAAAGTGGTTCATAGAAATACAAATTGTCCATTTTTTCCACATTTGATTGTGTAGTTGCGCATAATGGGGGTCATTACTATTCAAGGAGGGGAAACTAAATATGGAACACTAATGATTTTTTATACAATAGTATCATAGAGAGCAAGGGTCATCTTGTATCAACCAAAAATAGTTTTGATTTGTTTGTTTACAAGTTTTCATTCACTAGTTAATTGCAAAAGAATCCATTTTATTTTGACATAGTTTATATTTTGAGTATTTCGTTTTGAGAATAATTTTAAATATTTTCATGGAATTTATGTTAATGTGTGAGCTAACTTATATGAGTAAAATATAGTAAATTGGCTTGAGAGTGTATACAAGTAGATAATTATGCAAAATTATGATTATTGCTATTTACAATAGGTTATTTTGTAAGGATTTAATAAATTATTGAGGGTGTATGTTATGCACCATGTGGAGGTTCTTCACCATTTTACTGTTTGAATTTGTAAGTTTGTTTTTTCTAGCCAATGATAAATTTTATATAGCATTGAACTTTATGCCACCTTTAAGTTGGTGCAAATTACTTGGAAGGTTAGAGATTGCTATATATTTTCATCTACAATTATAGACACCTAAAAATATCTAGGTTATGATCATATCCTATATCCTATTTATTCTAAATATTCCCCTAGGTCCTAATCTATTTTCCTAGTCCTAGTCCCCTTTCTACATGATTTAGTTAATTTAATTAATTAAATACCC
Organism: Sequoia sempervirens; assembly: GCA_007258455.2. Classification (NCBI taxonomy): domain Eukaryota; kingdom Viridiplantae; phylum Streptophyta; class Pinopsida; order Cupressales; family Cupressaceae; genus Sequoia; species Sequoia sempervirens. The sequence continues at coordinate 236,498,215 of VDFB02058242.1, forward strand.
CACATAAACACCCAAAAATGAATAAAAGAAATTAAAATTTTCTTTTATTCCTCACCAACCATCTCATAACCAACTTCCAACTATCTCCCAAAAATAAAATTTAAATTAAATAATTATCCATTATCCTCCACCCTCCATCTCTCAACTACCCAACCAACTTAATATAAGCCATACATCCCTTCTTGGATCTCTACCATTGGTCATCCTTCTAGAAAACCTATAAATCGACCATACTTGAACCATTTTGAGGATCCAGAATCACTGCATTGCTATGCTATCAAATCTTGAAGAATTAATCACCCTAACTACAATGTCATGTTGTTAGTGAAAGTATCGCATTCCTATCATTTTGAGAAAATCCACTTTTACAAGTGCAACAAGAATTGGAATTACGTAAATTTATTTCAAGGTTTATGCATTTTATTTTCAAATTTTTTTCTATAACTAAGGTTGCATTAAATGTAGATTAAACGGTTTGATATTTATATTTTAATTATTTGTTTTGGTATAAGTTTTTTTGTACACAACAATCATTGTAAAGAAAGAAGATGAACGTGAGAGGAATTGAGGGAAGAGAACTAGAGGTTTGATTGACCGTACAAGGATGAAGGTTTAGAATAGAGTTTGACAATGAGAAATATGTTGTCACAAAAATTAGATCAAGTATCAATTAAATGACTTAGTTGTAATAGTTTTTATTAGTATTAACAGAAATGGCTACAATGTACATGTAATAGGCTCACTGTGGCAAGTTGTAATCAATTGAGTGTGAGATTAGTAAAATTTATTTTTATGTTCCTATAAATTCCTATTGTCATTGTGTTTTTTGAGTATTTAGATGCATGATTGGATGGTTCTATATTGGATCCTCTACCCATCACTTTATCACGTGCTATTAGAGCATAAGATTGATCTTAGGGAGAGTAAGTCATATTTCAAAAGGTCATGTTTATAAAAAAATGTTAAATAGAGCCAACCCAAAAGAAACTTGTTAACATGTCACTAATTGAGAGATAGTTGCAAGGCATTCGATTATAGGTGGACCACCAAATTGAAGTAGCTTGCAATAAATATAGGAAAGATACATGTTACTAATATCACCAAAAATTTGGATGATGTCTTGAAAGAGATAAGAGAAAATGGAATTAGATCAAAAAATTTAGAAGTGGGTAGAAAGAGAAGTTGAATTCCAAGAGATGATAATGAAAGAAATGTGGAAGGTGGGAAGATTAATAATACCTAGAAGACATAGAAGAAGAGTCCAAATAGTTGAAGGTATTGAAATCAATTTCAAATATTGTTAAGAGACCTAGAGTTGATGTTCCAAACTATTATGGTGATTTGAACCCTAAATAATCAATTGATTGGATGAATAACTTAGAAGATTATTTTGAATATGAGGATATCAAAGAACCTAAGAAGGTAAAATTTTCAAAGACCAATTTGAAGGGACGTATTGTTTGGTGGAAGGAAGTACAGTTTGAAAAAATTTGAAAGGAAAAGAAAAGCATAACAAAATTTATAGGATGGTTAAAATTTTGAAAAGATAATTTATATTGGTGAACTAGGAATTGGAGATAATAAAGAAGTTAGAATGCTTGAGACAAAGGGATAAGACTATGATATAATACACTATACAGTTCCATAATATGATCATTAGCATAGTAAAAGTAAGCAAGAAAAATATTACAAGATACATAAGCACACTAAGTGAAAGCATCCAAGAATAGATAGTTTTAGTCAAATTGAATACAATGGAAGAGACATGCCAATTTGTGATAAAGATGGAAAATAATAATAATAATAATAGTAATTAATAGAGAAGAGAAGAAGGGATACCTTAGAGAGAAAGGTTGATCTGTGGTGAAAAAAACCATATAGATAAGAGAGGAAGATTGGTAGTGCCTACTACAACGATCGTTGTACCTACCATATTGAAGAAAGAAATTATGATACCCACCACAAAGAATTGGATGACAACATATCTTATCACAAAGATATGAGTAGTGAAATATAAGTTACAAAAGTGGATAGCGATAGGGTAGAAGAGGATATCAAAGAAATGCAAGAATAATTTCTAGAGGAATGTGACTTGAGTGTGGAGAAGAAGGGAATTGCACATTTGAGTGCTCTTAAGGTTAAGATAGGTGAGAAAAATTTAGCACACTTGAGTTACATTCCATGATAAAGAAAATTGAATATCATATGAATTAGAAGATACTATTGAACATTGTGAATCACTAGTCATGAGAAGGTACTTATTGAATTGCTCAAAGGAAGAAGGACCAATATAGAGAAATAACCTATTTTAACTAGGTGTAAGGGAAAAGGAAATTATTGTAAATATTTTATGGATAGTGGGAGCACAAAGAACCTCGTATTTGAGGAGATAGTTTAAAATTTCTAAATTTCAAGTGGTTAAAAATATATTAACCCTTATGATATTGCTTAGCTATAGAAGGAAAGAAATTTAATGGAAAATGAGGAATGTTTGGTTAAATTTATGATAGGGGGTTACTATGATGAAATTTTATGTGATATAATTCTGATGGATGTGTCACCTATTATTATGAATGTCATGACATTTTTTTTCTAAAAATCTATACATGATGTAATGTTGAACATTTACTTTAAACAATGAATGGCTAGAGGCATAAGTTGATGCCCCTGAAGGATAGGTAGTATCTCAAAAACAATGCTAGGATATGTTTGGTAGACAGGGGGGAATTCCAAGATAGAATGATACATGAGAATATTTTCATTGTATTAATTCCTACTTGACATATGAAACTAAAAAATAAAGAAGCACCACTACAAGTGATGAGGATACATTACAAGATATTTTAAATGTGTTGATAGAATACAAGGACATCATATTAAAAAACATTCTAGAAGGATTACTACTAGTAAGGAGAATTGGTCATCAAATAAACCTAGTTCTTGGAGAAAACTTACAAAATAAGGCTATGCATAGGATGAAATCAATAGAAAATTAAGAGTTGAATGGGTAGGTACATGATGTTAGTATGAATGGGGATATTTCCTAACTAGACATTAGTGAGGACCTATTCACATCATTAATATGTTTACTTAGGAGTTAGTTTCCTAGGTGGCATTGTAGAAACTAGTATTTAATGGGACCATATCTCATTAATAGGCATGTAGTTATCTAGGACTTTAATATTTCTCTCATACATTTATAAATATGTATTAGACATTTAATGATTGCAACTAAGGTGTTTATCCAAATACCTCTCACCTTTCCTATATAAGGAAGGCTCTTGTACATTTGTAAATCATCTCATGAGTTCTATCTCAATTCATTTTAGATCATCATTTGATCAATTTGTCTTCTTGCTCATGATGCATCACTTTTTTATTCATGTGGATGATATTCTTCATGGTTGATCCTTTGAAGTGTGTGCAACTTCATCTGGGTTATTGTTCATGTTTCCAACATGGTATCAAAGCTTAGGCCATATTAGATCCATCTCATATTGGGAAGTTGAGCTGAGGAGACTATCAAAGGATGAAGGGTTTCCATTGAAGAGCTAGTTATTATCATCTGGGAGGCAACTAATTTCTTAGGTGCTTTGGGTCAGATTTGACCCCGTCATTGTGTTCAGAAGGTCTAAAATCCTAAGGACTGACTACCCATTTGTCAAAATTTGAATTTGTCACCTAGAGGCCATCAGAGGCTTTTTGCAGATATATCAGTGGGAAAAGGTACAAATCGTACAAGTGTTGGAGAAAAAAAAAATCTCCCCCCCATTGTAGGAAAAAAATATCCTTCTCTGAGTCGGCATATCATAATGCAGGTTCAAATATTTTTATCAATTCAGGTACTATAGCATTTCCCTATAGTTTGGAAAATAAATTATTTGAGGGTTGATTTAATATTTGTCGGCATATTATAGTTTGGTGGAAATGTATTTATTTTCTGCAAACTAATATTTCATTGGAGGTCGAATAAATTAAATTAATAGTTGACAATATTAAAATTTATTGTCGGACATATTCATATTTATATCGGTGGAAGATTTGGCATATTGGCAAAAATATTTTATTTACAGGGTTTCAAAATCTACAGATAAAGGGTTAACAAAATATTTATTGTCTTCGACAAAATATTTTTTTAAGGCAATGTAATATCATATCAGTGGCCATATGTCGGCCTTGTGGATTAGACCAGACATATTAATTGTTGGGGGATTGAGTTCATTAATCACCTATAGACATTAATTGGAGGTGTCAGGATTTATTTCTTACAATTCCACAAACCTTTTTGCACCGCTAGGAGCCCCTCACTACCAACCATCCACAGTTTCCGACTACCATCCGCTAGAGTTTTGACCACCGCCGAGTGGGTATTCTCATAGGTGGAGCCACCGTAGGGGCGCCACCTCTCCTCTCTACCCCACTACCACCATTGGTAGAGCTTTTATTTTTTGTGCCACTTTAGCCCTCAGTCATATTAGTGATTGCTCGCCAACCCAAAGGGGCTATTATTTTTTGCACCTAGTTAGTCTACACCCCCTAATAGGGTAGATTTTTCAATGGAGTGTACATTTTACCAAGATATCATCGGAAAGCTATTTTCTTGTAGTTCGTAGCTACACAGATTATTTTTCCAGAATTTGCTATGGGTACAAATTATAGCCAACTAAAGTCAATGCTTCCTTTTGGACTCTTGAGCTCATATCTTTTCACCATTTTGCCAGATTTTGGAGATTCCAACAACATTACGAAGGTGATTCAAAGCTCTATCATTCTGTCCATCCACTTTTTTCATATTCAACCCCAGGTATATTCTATCAAGTTTTTGCAATTTGTGGCATTTTCTTGATATCTTGGACATACTGCAATTTGGAAAAGGTTTGTTTGCATTGGAGGCTTTATTTTCATTGGCACATCATATTTTGGAGTTTTAATTTGATATTGAGAGTCAATGTCTTTGTAATTTTGGATATTTGTCATAGTTTATTATGGGGTTTTCATATTATCCTTTTGTGATTATTTTTGGAAAGGGAAACTATAAATAATGGAGCGATTGCATCATAAACCATCTCCAATCCTTTCATTTTTTTCCACATTTGTATGGTTTTGTTCCTCATCCTGATAAAGGTATCCAAAAAATTTCTTGGAGTTGCCAAAGGTATGATGTATTAGAGGTTATTGCAATGCATGTTGATGATGATGTTTTGAAAGGTATTGATAATTGTGATTGTCCTCACATTATTTGGACTAAGATTTGGGAGCTATATGGAGATCCTAATACTCCACCATTCCCTGATGATCATGATTCAAAATGTCACGTGCCTCTTCATTCTTTAGACATGATACCCTATGATGATATTGCTATGCAGGAGCTTATAGATTTGGAATTCTTTGAATATTCAGATGAGGATGTCAAGGGTTCTACAGGTGCCTCTTCTCCATCAGACACAATAGATGTACCTTCATCTTCAATGGTTCCTTGTCCAGAGTCATTGATTGAGGCTTCCATCATTCCTATTCAACAGGACATATTTAGTTCTCCAGACTTGAAATCTCAGGATGGCTTTGTTTTAGATATTGCAAACTTGGCTACTTCTACAAGTTTGGGGGACATTCTTGAGGGGATATCTCTCCTCTATGCAGATTCTACTTTGGAGGGTTTTCATGAGTCTCCATTTTCCATTGTTTCAACATTGATTGGGGATCCTGATCTTGGTGAGACCACCTTGTAGGCACTTGATCCCTTCTCTCAGAGATTTCATATATGAGGCTTCTCCCCTCCCATTTCATTATGGAGTTGGATTTTATTCAACATCTACCATTGGATTTGTGTTTTCGGGTAGTGGGAGACATGTGGTTTGTTGTCATTGGACACTCTTTTAGCTTCAAACTTCTTTCAATGGTCTTGAGGACACTTCATTCTGGGGTGGCAATCTAGTCTCCATCTATTCCTTCAATGGAGGGATCCTTGTATTATCTTTGGATCTTGTTCAACATCAATTTCTACATAGTCCTGGTTTGTCACCTTTTTCATTGATTGGGCATGTACTTGATTTGATTGTGGCATCTTCATCTTCCTTGGGAAAGGAGACACATGAGTAGTTTTCATAGACATCATCATCATTCATTCTTCCTTCCTTCAATTCCTATTCGAAATGGGAAGCATCCCTGCATTTGTACTTGGTTTTTTTTCTTCTGAAAGGGAGACAAGTTGTTTGTCGATATTGGATCATGTTTTGTCTTCAGGCACTTACCATTTTTGCAGGTGATTACATATTGTGGGGGGGATATATAGTCTCTCTATTTCCCTCTTATGGGGGGGCTATTGATTATTATATTCTTGTGATGGATGTAGCTCTTGGGGGGTATTGATGTTGAGACCTCCATACATCACTTCCATTGTACTTGTACATTATTAGCATTAGATTTTGCATTATATCTCTTTTTTTGGGGAGGAGTTTTGTCCCATGAGGTTTTCTCCTTTCCTCCATTTGTAAGAGATTGCATTTTCATTTGTACATGGGTACCTAACATGGCCTAGTAGTCAGGACCCATAATATTGCATCATTTGCATCATAACTACACTCCCAAGTTTCATTTATGGGGGGTGTTAGTGTGAATGGGGATATTTCCTAACTAGATATTAGTGAGGACCTATTCACATCATTAATAAGCTTACTTAGGAGTTAGTTTCATAGGTGGAATTCTAGAAACTAGTATTTAATGGGACCATATCTCATTAATAGGCATGTAGTTATCTAGGCATTCAATATTTCTCTCATGCATTTATAATTATGCATTAGGCATTTAATGATTACAACTAAGATGGTTATCCAACTACCTCTCACCTTGCCTATATAAGGAAGGCTCTTGTACATTTTTAAATCATCTCATGAGTTCTATCTCAATTCATTCTAGATCATCATTTGATCAATTTATCTTCTTGCTCATGATGCATCATTTTCTTATTCATGTGGATGGTATTCTTCGTGGTTGATCCTTTGAAGTGTGTGCAACTTCATATGGGTTATTGTTCATATTTCTAACACATGATTTGTTGAGGAAATAAATAATTTTGGTGTTTGAGACCATGTAAGTTTCCATGATACTAGCACCCAAGAAAGATGATGAGTGGAGTATATGTACTTGTTTTAGAGAAACAAAAAAAATCATAGTCAAATATAGATTTCTATTACCAAGGATTGATGGCCTAATGAACTGTTTGAGTGGAATGAAGGGATTTACCAAGATTTATTTGAAGAATTGTATCTTTGGATCAATATAAGGGAAGGAGATGAATTGAAGATAACATTCAATAATAATGAAGAACTATATGAGTGGTTGGTTATACCTTTTTGATTGAAAAATGTGTCTAAAAATTTATGTAGTTAATGAATAAGGTACTAAGAAATTTTTAGGGAAGCTTGCGATTATTTATCTAGATGATAATTTTATTTTTAATAGGAAAAAGGAAGAACACATGAGAATATTATACTAATACTATAGAAGCTAAGGGAATAGAAGTTGTTAATCAATTTGAAGAATTTAAGCATCATGAAGGAAGAATTGGTATGTTTGGGATTTGTAATCTCAATTGAAAAATTGAAGTTGAACCTACAGAAAGTTAAAGCCATTGTGGGATGGCCTATACTAACAAATGTTGGAGACATGAGATATTTTCATGGACTAGCAAGATTTTATAAAAAAGTAATCATAAAAATTAGTAGTGTTTGTGCACCATTCATTAAGATAATAAGGGTGTGAAAGAGTAAATTTAAATGGACAATTAAATCATATATAAGAGAATTGAGTTTTTGAAGAAGGTAACACAACAACCCATATTAGCCCATATAGACTTCAAAAAATTATTCCAAGTTGATTGTGATGCAAGTGGAAATGCTATCAGGGAAATATAAATATAGGAAAGAAGGACAATAACATATTTTAATGAAAACTTGAATGATGCCATAAGGATATATTTGGTTTATAATAAATAATTATATATCATAATCTAAGTTTTAAATAAATTGAGACATTACCTATTCACTAAGGAATTTGTGTTGTACATTGATCCTCAAGCACTATAATACCTAAAAAACCAAGAAAAATTAAACCACAAACATATGCATTGAGTGGAATTTATGTAGATTTTTAATTTAATGTTGAAACATAAGAACATATAGTCAAATATAGTTGTTGAGCATTGAGTACGATATAAAATTACCTAACAAAGATAAGAATATAAGTAGCTAGTTTTGAGGAGCTATTTTTTGTATTTATCATATCCTAATTTTATAGAGGCATGAAAATAATGTAAGGAAATAGTAAGTATGTACATAAGTGGTTGGACTTTTAGTGTAGAAAAATGTAGCCCTTTTCATTTTCACACTTGTTTGGGCCCTCCTTGCTAAAATTGGGCTTCTTTATGCCTTATTTGGTCCTATTTTGCATCCACAAGCCTTATTTAATGCATCTTTTCGAGGATAATCCCGACACATATGTAATGACCACTCATAATTTAATGGTTTTGGTTTGTATGGCCTGGATTTAGTGATTTGGGACTCATACGCCACCTTGGGCATATGGGTCCCACCTAAGTTTCAAGCCCTAGTCCTAAATTTGGTATTAAACTAAACATTTCTTGAAAAATGTGTCCCAAGCTTAGCCTAATGGGACTCATATGCCCCAACTGGAATATGAGTCTCACTTAGCTTGGACCTAATTTTGAATTCAATTTTTGGCAATATTTTATTCTCCTAGATCTGATGTCGGCTTGTAGTGTTGTAATATCAGGAAATTTGGCATAAACAAGTATAAATACAAGGTTATTTCACATAATTTCTCCTAGCAATTCAAGTATTCAAGCATTATAGAAAATTTTAGATCAAGAGAGTTTACAAGAGCATTCAAGAGCACTCAAAAGTGCTTATCAAGCATTTTGGAGATACTTTCATTGATCAAGCATCATGTCAAAGTCATCATGCATCATGTTTGTTTTTGAGCTAACATTTTTGATGTAGGTTCTTATGATTCAATCAAACATTCAAGTCAAGATCCATAACATACAAGAAAGAGTCAAGATCTACATTCATGCTAGCCATTACATACAAGATTGTAGCCTTTTTTTCAAGGGTTTGGTGAGTTGCAACATAGCATATTTTTTCATTCATCATTCCTTCTTTCTATTTTATTTCATTTCAAGGTTTGATTACCAAAATGGGGTTTGACCAAGGAAAACCCCTATCCACTAATAAAACAACATTTTCCTCTCTATTTGATGTGTGATTTGCAGATCTAGGTTGAAGATCCATTAAAGAGAAAGATTGGAGAAAAGTTGTCAAAGTTGTCATCTACATTGCAAGATCATGGAAAGTCACCTACAGGTTGCAATTCAATGTTTCAAAATTAGAGATTTGAAAGGAGAGAAGCTACAAGAGAACATTAGAGGATATCATAGTTTCAGATCAACCTTGATACTGGGACTAAATTACCACTCATGGGGTATGAGTCCCGATATACCAGATTTCAGGCATTTCCTGTAGATCCTAGTTTAGCAGTTCCAAATTTTGGTTTAAACTCGAAACCCTAAACTGGGACTAAATCGCCTAGCCTAGCGTATGAGTCCCAATGTGCATTCAAATTTAAACTTTTAGGATTTTAGATATTGTTCCAAGCTTCTTTAGTTTTCTAGGTGCACCTTTGTCCTTTATCAATTCATTCCTCTAATTTTTAGTTTCATACCTTGGGTTACATAGTTAGGTTTACACATCATTGCATTTTTTTCTTTCAAAGCCCTTGCTTGGTGGTGAACCCCCCTTTTAGTCTTTAATCACACCCTAGGACACCTTATTGCAGATCTCTTTCCCTCATTTCCATCCCTAGATTGAGATCTCTAAGGTTTCCTTGAACGAAACTTGGAGGAAATTGGTGGTTCTATCTCCCAAAATATAGAGAAAAAATTTTCTACATTTCATTTTGGTAAACCTAGCCTTTAGAACACCTTATTTATAATTTGGAGTGCATCATTGTAATGCCCCCACCAAGGAACCCCAGAGGACAACACTAACTATGTCAAATTAATGGAATAATTTTTTTTAAACAAATAACTATAGAATGCATAACATAACATGATGAGAATAAAATGGATTAATTTGGAGAAACACAACTAATTAATCAAATTGAATAGAGTTAAATATTAACTAATTGAACTTAAAAATTATGTAAAATCAAGTCTTTATACCTTACTCAAAGTTACTTTTGAGGTTGAACTACTAAAATCACATCTTCGTTCAAATCACACCTTCTTGAAGAAAATCAGCGATTGATAATGTTAAATAGAAATAGATTAGTTTAATGCAGGTCCAAGAGAAGACCACACAAGAAGATTATAAGGAAATTTAGTGCTTAAGGAAGTTATTATAAAACTTCATGAAATAAACTATTACTAGGTAGTAAATTCATAGCAAATTGCGGCCAAGATCTCAACAATTAATATACATTGATTTTTTTTCCTAAGACCTAGCTACAAGCCTTAGTGGAAAGTAACCAAAACATTGAAAGACCAATGTGACTATATCTAAATTTATCTACTCTTCCAACAGGCTACTCAAAAACCTAATTTTATACTAACCAATCTTATTCCTAATCAAGATTGATCTTTCAGATGCTAGACGATAGCAATATTATCTTTTTGCGTGATGAGAGAAGTTGAACATTAAAAGCAAACATTAAAGAGGAAGCTACATCATGGGCTGCGCCAAATGGGAGAATCTAACAGTCCTTAGCTGGTAGTGAGAACATTTTCAAGCTATGAAATTCTAGAGAATGCCGGTGGACATTGACATTGTTGAAGGAAAACAAAACAAAGGCCACAGTGAATAGAGATAGATTGAATCTACTCAGAACCTAAGCTCTCTTAGGCATGATAAGACTCTAATAAGAATCTGAGATAGACGCAATCGAGAAATTATTTGAATGCAAAGGGTGGAAGCAGATACAAGCACATTATCGAATTTCAAAATGAAATCATAATATCATCTAAATTCCATAGGATAAGCAAGCACCAATATAGTTTAGGGCACACATCAAAGGTAGCGATGGACATACATAAAGATTAGGGTACATGATTGGGAGAAGAGTTTGAACGATCACCAATGGCATTCAAGTTTCTCAAAGCATTGAATAGACTTAGCCATGGTATGCTCATGGCATGGGAAACATGTTGCAATGGTAGTGATGGCACTACCTTGAGGAGGGCACGTGGACTGCGGCAGAAGGCCTCAAAGAGATGTCATCTCAAGGAACGTAATGACAACAAGATGGGCGCAAACTGAATTTCTTGAAAAGCCTTAGAAATTTTCAAGCAAATACAATTGACAGATGCAAACCAAATTCCATAATCTTTGCCAATATCCTTCTAGCATGTGCAAAAATGGGAGCTTTGGAACCGGTTATTGATATTCATCAAATTATAGTGTGATTCCATCAGATGTTGTAGATACAACTACCCTGGTAGGCATGTATGCAAAATGAGGAAGCATAGACAAGGCATAGGGAATGTTTGACAAAAGAACGTTGAATAAATGTGGCCTCATGGAGTGTCGTGATTGGATGAGATGCACAAAATGGATTTGGTAGGCCTAAAGATGCAAATCTACACTTTTTCTAGTGCCCTTCTTACCACTAAAACTATACTATGGGGCAAGGTATGAACTTGCAACAATGCATACAAATGTAGAACTATTTAACAAGGCTTTAGGAAAAAACTTCGTTCAACACATACGATAGTTATAAAACTAGACCCGCGATCACCTTACTTACACCCAATGGAAAATATCAAAAGATATAAGAAAACCAACAAAGTGTAACAGAAAGAGAGATTTATCAAAAGTTGAAGTTGCAACTGTGCTGGTAGACATGCATGCAAAAGAGGAAATATAAACTAGCCACACAAACTACCTAGAAAAACAACACTAAGGATTGATCTAATAAATAGCCATGTTTGCGCAATAAGAACTATAGACATCCAAATTTGACCACTTCCATATGGTCAAATTCATCTCCTTATTCATCCCTTTTGTAATGCCATAGAATGTGCACAAGACAAGAGATTAGAGCAAACAATGCAATTTAAATCTAAATGCAATCTAATGTTAAGCAACAAAGAACAAAGGAAAGTAATAACGTGAACAAACTGAAACAATCTCACCAAATTGCTACGTATTTCCATGATTCATCTCGATTACCCTTCTCCATTTTGCTTGTAGTAGTATAATTGCCCTCAGATTTTCAATAATTCGTGCAAGTATAGCTTATGATAGTGATTTAGCAAAACATCGAAGGTTCAAGATAAGTGCTCTCAAAATTCATAAGATTTCGCGAGTTTTCGAGAGAGATTGGAATGAAGAATGACAGATCAATTTATAGAAAATTGATTATTCGAATGATAGGTCAGGATTAAAAGATTAACAGATGGTTGATATTGACTAATTAGACATGCATTCTGATAAATGTCAGTAATGACTTGAGTGATACAAATTAGAAATAAAATTAAAGATTAAATAAATGATTTAATCTTCCAGTTTGGTATTCGAAAACAAAAGAATTATCTTTGCATGACAAAGATAAAGATGGATTTAAAGCAACTCATGTTCGAATGCACGCACAAGGTTTAATTAATTAAATAAGAATATTTAATTAATCTGCATGTACACGCAATTGAGTTAGAACTAGATGACTGAATGATTTCACGAAGAGATTACTCGAGAACGCCACTCAGATATTAAAGCAAGAGTTAACTGAGCGATTTGAAATAGATGTCGAGTCAAGTCAAAGTGAATACTTAGATAACTCACACAATTTACCTAAATATAGAGGAATGCGTTAAAATAGAATTTGTGAATTAAATAATTCATTTAATTCAAGATTTGATATTGGAAGAATAATTAAATAAATAAGATTTATTTAATTAAGTGATGAAGAGATTTAAATGAATAATTAAATAAATAAATAATTTATTTAATTATAGTTGAAGTATTATAAAGAGTAAATTAAATAAGAATTTATTTAATTTGACAAGACAGATAAGGTTAATTAGTAACATAATTAAATAAAAAGCGTTTATTTAATTAATGAGATAGAATAAAGAAAAGTGTGAATTAATCAAATAATTAAGATTATTTAATTAATAGAAGAATTAATGTTAAGATGAATTAATTAAATAATTGACATTATTCAATCATGACTGTGAGAAATAGGAATTATGAAGAATATGGAAGTCGCAGGCTTAAACCAAATTTCGGTGTCTACATTTGCCCCTCTTTGATACAATGTCATTTCGGCATTGTGTCAAAGAAAATCGATAACAAATATGCCCCAGTAATGCCCCGGTATAAAACAGGTGAAGGTATGCCCCCTCGGGAAAATTGACAAATTGGCAAAAAAAGTTTAGAAAAATTTGGAAATGATCCCGATTAGTCCATTGGATAGCCATAAATGCAGTGGAGTCGATGGAATTGAGATTGGGAACGTTAGGGACAGGTACGGGTTGATCGAAATTGAAAATTAACGCGGCCAGTAGGAAAGAAATGCCACCTAAGCCCTAGGTATATATAGGAATATGGGTAAAAACCAATTCATTTTCACCCACCTAGCCCTAGAATTGAGAATTTGCTCTACACCCACAGTGAGGATGTCGCCTGTTTCAAACACTCACCATCGCGCATACAGGATCCGGACCTTCCAGAGACCAGCCGACGCGGACCCCCCGGTATGTACCTCAAACTTGGCTTATGAAATTTTTCATTTGCGTGCAAATTTATGCATTTAATTCAAGTTTTTGTTATTCGTCATTTTGTTAAAACACCGCATTTGTGTGCGCGAATGACGCATCTGTCTGCAGAACAACGCATTTGTGATTTTACGTTAACTTTTTTTCATAGTTTGTGTGCAGTTCACCGCATGTGTAGATTTATGAACCGCATTTGAAATTTTGCATCGCATTTTCATTTAGAACAGCCGCATTTGTTTATTTTGAAATGCAGTTGAAATTTTGCATCGCATTTGATTAGTTTGAAACGCAATGTTATTTATTTCAATGCAGTTGTTGTAGTGGAACGCAATTGTGATATAATTAGCCGCATTTGAAAAATAATGACGCATGTGAATAATAAAATGACGCATGTGTATTTTATGTACCGCATATGTTAAAGAGTGACGCATGTGAAAAATAATGACGCATGTGTAAAATAATGACGCATTTGAATTGTACTTAGCATAGTTAGTTTGCACTAGAATAGATGATTGATGCTGACATGAGGCATGTATAATGCCATTGCAAGTTGTGTTGGATACAGTATATACCCAAGAGTCGAGGCCGACGATTTTTTGGTTCAGGGACAGCTTGCAGAGTGCAGAGCGATGTTTCCTCTGGCACCTTGGCCTACTTCACGTGACAGACATGCCCCAGATTTGGGTGAATCATGGATTATTGACAGCTTTGTGTGAGCGGTGGCACTCAGAGACATCGTCTTTTCACCTACCGACTGGAGAGGCCACTGTTACCTTAGAGGATGTCTACAGGATCCTCAGACTTCCTATTAGAGGCACACGGGTGACGTATGATACCCAGAGGGGTGCAGCCGAGATGTGCAGATACTACCCACATGCGGACATTGGGAAGTTAGGATTTGACGACTATGAGATTAGGTGGCGGGTGTTGGCTCAGAGGTATAGGCAGCTAGACTGTCTATTGTGTACATTGATAGGTGGCATAGTACTTCCTGACCGCCGAGGTCATGGTTTTCCTGTGGGGTGGGGGGAGATGCTAGTAGGCATGCTAGAGCATCGAGTGGTGTATTCTTGGGGTTCATGTCTACTCGGGATGTTATACTTTCATTTGCATGATATTGCCTACCGAGAGGCACAGTCTATGAGTTGCGGTACCACACTCCTGATGGTATGGGCGTGGGAACACATCACCATTTTCCGGCCACCTGTGACAGTTGATCTTCCACATGGAGCTCCTTATGCCTTCCGCTATGCGGGGGCGAACACTCAGCATCACACAAGAGATACGGGTTACTTCAGACATGCCATAGACACTATGGTGCAGTTTACATGGAGACCATACTTGGGCTATGCCGAGTGGTTAGATGAGGATGAGCATTTTCCATTTTGCCGACAGGTACAGTTTTTGGTTGGGTGGACAGTGTCACATGTCCACATTATAGAGCGTCAGCTGCCAAATCATGTCCTGCGACAGTTTGGAGAGGTACAGGATGTACCGAGAGGACGGGCAGAGTTTGTGAGATCATTGCGAGAGGTCCCTCTATGGGGTCCAAAGATTCTTGTTACCACAGTAGAGGCCCACATTGATGCACTATAGGTAGTTCCATGGGGATGGAGGGATGGTCCAGCAGATCCAGGGACCACAGAGGAGTATGATCAGTGGTGGGCAGTACACAGGCTGATCCCCTTGATAGATCCAGAGCAGCCAGCGCCGGTAGAGCGGCGCGGGACAGGTCCACGAGGTCGAGGAGATGGAGGAGGCCGTGGTGATGGAGGAGATGATGGTCAAGGTGGACGGTGTGGGGGTAGGAGAGGGACTTGGGGTTGGAGGGGACGAGGGCCACCATTGTCACCGATCCATGAGGAGGGACAAGGGGAGGAGGATGTGGCCATGGCAGACATTGGTAGAGGAGGAGAGGAGGTACAGCCTATGGAGGCGGCTATTCCAGACATCCCAGCAGAGGAGGAGGTAGGTGTCGAGGAGGCGGGCAGAGAGGAGGCAGAGATTGATGCCTTGGGTTTGTTGGGCGCCTACCAGGAGGATGATGAGGAGGAGGATGATCATGAGAGAGAGATTCGGGATCAAATCCTAGAGAAGCTGGATGAGGAGGATGATGGGGTAGCGAGGGCCAGACAGGAGGACACAGGGGCAGTGGATCCTAACACAGCTACATTGCGTGTGCAGGTAGCATCCTTGGAGGAGTAGATGAGAGTGTTGATGTCTGAGAGGGATGCATATCAAATAGAGAGGGATAGAGCCATCATGGATAGAGATCAGGCTATAGCTCAGTGACAGGAGACAGAGCAGAGATTCTCAGAGCTCAGAGCATTGTGCGTGGGACCATCAGTTGCTTTTGCCAGAGAGCTAGTCAGAGCTGGTGAGAGAGAGAGATACTACCGAGATCTTTATGAGGTAGAGGTTCCGCCAGAGAGATGGGCTCCTAGTTTCTCAAAGGCACATAGTAGCAGGTCCCAGACCAAGACCCACACTAGGATAGTTAGCACAGAGGGGGTGGAGCAACCATGCAGAGCAGGTCTGTATGACAGACCTCCCTCAGCTCACAGGTCGTCGGGTTCCCATCATCATTCCTCCACACACTCCAGGCATGATAGCAGTGGTAGTTCAGGATAGGGGTACTTTTTGAGATGCGTCAAGACATTGTATTTTGATCCTATAGCCTGCGGGCTTCCATGTATTATTGATACATTATGACATTGTGATGTGACACGATTAAGCAAGATATATATATATGATTTTGGCGATGATTCTCATGATATGCATTTCTATGTATTAATTATGTCATTTATTTATACATGTGATGTTTATATGACATGCTTTTATGATGGATGATGATATCTATTTTATGGTGTGTATATGTAGCTAATGATATAGTTTTGATTCTATATGATGTATGCGGTTTATAAATTATGAGATGCAATATGATGTTATATGTATAATGCCGGCTACATGTGATGCTTATACAAATGTAATATGATGCATATATTTACAGTTGCTTTGTACATGGAATGCTTATGATATGTATTGTTTGATGATGAATGTCTATTATGCCATGATGATCTAGATATGAAATATGCCTATATGTATGTATTTTTCTAACATGTACGTTGATGCAGGATGATGTATATTGTTTCATGTCACAAGACTCTGTCATAATGCAAGAAAGAAGAACTGTTAGTGCAGGAAGAAAGATCGAGAAAGAACGAAAGACAGGAGAGAGATGTTAGTATTAGCAATCTTTGATGTTTCGCTGTATCACAAAAGGTATTGCACTTTATCATCATTGGGCGGGACTAATACAAATGGAGAAAAACACCATGATATGACATAGATCAACGTGTGCAAGGTCATCCACTTGCTAATAACAGATAGTCGTAGACAAGGATTGTCATTAACTCATACTAAGGGCACAAGTTGCCCCAGTCTTTTTGTCAGGACAAACCACAGACAACAAACAAAGTAAAAGACGGGTCATGAGACGTCATTGCTCCTCTAAATCCTTCATTGAACATCCTTGAGGAAACTAGTAACATGACTCAAAATCAAATGTAAAAGACAGTCGACAGACAATAGTCAAAGAAAATAGAATTGTGATACATCATTGCTTCTCTAAATCCCTCATGGGACATCCTTGAGAAAGCTAGTAACATAATTCCCATCATAAAGTCAAATGAAAAGATAAGATAAATAAGTCAAAAAGTCAAAAAGCCAATAAAATATTTGCCAAAACTTGATTTGTTTGTTTGATTTGTTTTGATTAATAAAAGGATTGATTGATAGAGCCTGATGTCAGGAGATACACATACCGGATAAGACTGTGAGTCTGGTTTCGATATTATGACTATCTATATAAGGCATGACAAAGCCTGGTTTCAGAAAGACATGTATCATATAAGACGTTGAGTCAGATGCCGTTGATGTGATAACCTGTGTAAGGCTATGTTTGATTGTTTGACAATGTTGATTATACAGGAAGGACTCATACTATATAAAACATAGACTATTTTGTTAATATCAGTATCCAAGAAGGACTCATCCTGAATAAGACATAGGTTGATTGTTTTGATAATGTCTGCTTCCAGGAAGGACACATCCTGTAGTAGACAGTAATTGATCTGTTTTGATTGTTTTGTTTGGCAAGTTGTTTGATTTGACTTAGAGACATTGCTGACTTGTTCACCAGATTGATACATGACTTGAGACAATATGTTGACAATTGACTATGTGTGACGAAAAACCCTAAAGGACTGACCTAGTGCGGCCTTGGGGGCTCATCGATTGATGGCCTTGCCTATGTTATACATGCAGAGACCTCGTAGTTCGACTTGACTTTGACTGACAAGACTGACTACAAATAGAAGATGTGTGTGAAAGTGAATGTAACAAACCCTAATGGACTGACCTAGTGCAGCCTCGGGGGCTCATCGATTGATCGCCTTGCCTACGTTATACACGCAGAGACCTCGTAGTTCGACACGACCCATGACCTTGTCATATAGACATATGGATCGAATCATGATTTTATACAGACCGACCTAAACAGACTGACCTAATGCCTTGGGGGCACATCGGCATATGACCTTGCCTACGTTCAGTCGCAGAGGCAACGTAGTTCGACAAACGACAAAGACTGACAAGTGCGACTGACTCTGACTCTATTTTTGGATTTTCGAAATGTTTTGATTTTTTTTTTGTCCTTTTGAAGATTTCTAATGTTTTTGTATTTTCTCAGGTCATTTTGCGATGTTTTTGGATTTTTCTATGGTTTTACGTCTTCAACACAGCCAATGTAAGAACCAATATGGCGCACATCAAGTGTTTGCCCCCAGTCGAGTATAAGACCAATTGACTATGGATAGGGTAAAATGGGGGATATGAAATGCACTCGATGTCAATCGTTCTAGGTTATGGGAAAGACTACCACTTATTATGAATGGTATATACAAGCAATGGACAGGAAAGATAAGGGATATGTACAGGGATAGGTAGTATGTACAGGGATAAGGACTATGTATAGGGTAGTGGACTATGTACAGGGATAGTATGTATAGGGTAATAACTATGTACAGGGATAAGGACTAGATTAGAATAATAGTAGACAAAGGAGCAGAGTCGAGTACACATGGCGCCTGTTTGCCACGTTTTCACCATGGTACCTATCCAAAGCGCCACCGAAGTGGTTTTCACTATTGGACGAATGATTTTTCTTTACTATTTTCTAGATTATCTAATTTTTTTGGTGTTACCAAGACGCCTGTTTACCAGGTTTTCACCTTGATAACGATTTTTGTGATTTTCTGATTTTTTTTTGTATTTTTGCTAATTAAGACAAAGGCTCCCAGAAGCTATGCGTAGAACTTCTTCAGATGCATACTATTGATTGGTGAGGACAATTGTTCCCCTTCAGGAGTAGAGAGTTGGTATGCTCCTGATCCAAAAGCTTCTGTAACAATATAAGGTCCTAACCAGTTAGGTTCAAACTTTCCTGGTTTGTCTCTTTCTGCTTGATTCTTTGGGTTTTCCATTAAAACCAAGTCCCCAATGTCAAAGTTTATGTTCAATACCTTCCTGTTATAGCTACGACGAAGGCGATTCTGATATGCTTGAAGATGGTCTAGTGCCTTCTGTCTTTGCTCATCCAAGAATTCTAGCTCATGGAGTCTCGATACTCGGTACTCTTCAACATCATTATGGCCTTTCAGGGATACCCTTAGGGAAGGAATCTCGACCTCAATAGGCAGAATAGCTTCAGAACCAAATACAAGTGAATATGGGGTAGCACCAGTGGGAGTACGGATACTTGTGCGATAAGCCCATAAGGCGTGTCAGAAATGTCGGTGACTAGCATCATCGATTTCTTGAGGATTCTAATGATGGTCTTGTTAGATGCCTCTGCTTGACCGCTACCTTATGGGTAGTATGGAGTGGAGAAATGATGTTGGATATGAAATTCATCACACAGTGGGACTTCTTGATTTTAAATGGGCGCCATTATCCGTGATGATGGATTGAGGGACACCATACCGACATGATATAGTTCAATAAACTTAGAAATTTGTGTGCCGTAATGTATGTCATAGGAATGGCTTCAATCCACTTCGTAAAGTACTCAATGGCAGTGATAATGAACTTGTGTCCATTAGATAATGTGGGGTGGATCTTACCTATGAGGTCGAGTCCCCATTGGGCAAAGGGCCATGGTGACGTTATAAGATGGAGCTCCTGTCGGGCATGTATCAAGTCTCCATGAACTTGGCATTGGCGGCATTTCGTTACAAAGACATATGAGTCTTTTTCCATAGTAGGCCAATAATAACCCAGTCTCATAATCTTTTTGGCTAAGGTAGGACCGCTAGAATGGGAACCACATATACCCTCATGCACCCCACGCAAGGTTGCTTGTGCTTCAGTAGAATCAAGACATCTTAGTAGGGTATCATCTAAGGCACATCTATATAGGGTGTCTCCGACGATGGTGTATTTGGCTGACTTGCGGAGGAATGTCCTACGTTGGTTATTTGATAGGCCAGTGGGTATGACTTCGGCATGAAGGTAATCATAGATTTCTTTGTACCATGGAGAATCAGGACCAACAATGTCACACACCATTTCAGAATCTGGGATATCGTAGGCTGGGACCAAAAGTTGTTCTACCAAGAACTCAAACTTAGGCACGTTGTTAGGAATGTCAAGAAGTGATGCAATTGTAGCCATAGCATCTACTGCCTTGTTTAAAACATGAGGTATTTGATGAAATTCAACTTTTTCAAAGTACTCTTTAAAGCTATCAGCCATGCGCTTGTATGGAGCAAGCTTCTCGTCCTTAGTCTCATAATCATCATTTACCTATCTGATTACTAGTTGAGAATCGCCATATACCAGAGGTTCTTAATTTTCCACTTGACTGCCATGCATAACCCTGTCACTAGAGCTTCATACTCTGCTATGTTGTTAGTGCATTAGAATGCAATCCTGAATGACTTAGGGATGGAATCACCCTGTGGTGTGATAAACAGTATACCAGCCCCTGAACCATGATTTGTATGTGAGCCATCAAAGTACAGTTTCCATGTTATGTTTTTGTCAATTGTGAATATGAACTCATCAGGAAAGTTTGCAACTAATGGGTGATCTACCTGTATAGGTACGTCAGCTAACTGATCAGCAATGACTTGTCCTTTAATAGCCTTTCTTTCTACATACTGGATATCATACTCACTAAGTATCATAACCCATTTGGCCAGTTGCCCTGTTAATGTTGCCTTGCTGAGAAGATATTTCAGAGGATCTATTTTAGCAATCAGCATTGTTTGATGGTTTAGCATATAGTGCCTCAATTTTTGAGTAGCAAATACTACTGCAAGACAGGCATGTTCAATGGTACTATAGTTGATCTCATAACCTACCAAAGTCTGACTAATATAATAGACTGCCCTTTCATGACCTTCATCGTCATTCTGTGCAAGCAATGCTCCAAGTGATGAATGGGTTGCCGTAATATAAAGAATCAATGGTCTTCCTTCAATAGGTGGCATCAAGATAGATGGTGTGAGTAAATATTCTTTAATCAGTTGAAAAGCTTCTCCACACCTAGCTGTCCATGCAAAGGGTACTCCTTTCTTAAGAAGATGTTGAAAAGGATGTGTTTTAGTTGCTAACTGCACAATAAATCTTCTGATGGATTGCAGTCTTCCTTGTAGTGTCCTTAGTTGACTGAGATTAGTGGGTGGTGGCATGTCCATGATTGCTTCACCTTAGCAGGATCCACTTCAATGCCTCGTCTGGAAATGATATAACCTAACAGCTTTCCTGACTTGACTCCAAACACACATTTCTTTGGATTGAGTCTCACTTTATACTTTTCCAGCCTCTGAAATATCTTGTCTAAAACTTGTAAATTTTTTGCCCTTGTCTTGGATTTTACAATAAGGTCATCGACATAATCCTCCATAAGCATGTGTACTAGATCATGAAAGATAGTAGTCATGGCATGTTGATAGGTTGCTCTCGCATTCTTAAGTCCGAAGGGCATAACATTCAACAATGCGTTCCCCAAGGACAAGTGAAAGCCGTCTTAGGTTGGTCTTCAGTTGCAATTCTGATTTGGTTATATCCTGAAAATCCATCCATAAGGGACAACATCTCATATCCTGCTATCATGTCAACTATCATATCTATGTTGGGGAGAGGGAAGTCATCCTTAGGACAAGCCTTGTTGATATCTCTGAAATCAGTGTAGATACGGATGCCCCCAGTTGGTTTAGTGACTGGTACAAGATTGGAAATCCAATCTGCATAGTCGATAGATCTGATGAAACCAACGTCTAAGAGTTTCTTGAGTTCTGCCTTGACTAACAAAGCAATCTGTGGGTGCATTTTTCTCAACTTCTGTTTCACCGGTCTGGCACCTGGTTGTAAGGGAAAATGATGTAGAACAAGTTCAAGATCAAACCCCAACATGTCAGCATATGACCAAGCAAAATTTATCTGTCTCTGTGCAAAGAAGTTGTGGAACTCTGGCTTCTCTTCTGTTGTTAATGACGCTGCAAAATAAACCAATCGAGGATTCTCTTTTGTGCCTATGTTGACTTCTACTGATTCTTCAACGAGCATGGGTGACTTTTCCTGTGCAACGGGGAGAATGTTCAAACCTCCATCCTTAGGTGCCTCAGAGAGGTTTTCACCTTCGGATGCGTCCTTTCTTTTTACTTTTTCATTGTCTAAAGGTGCCTTTTGGTTTTCACCTAGAGACTCGTCCTTTTTATCTTGTTTATTCTTTTTCTCATTTTTGCAACTGGAGGGTTCAACAGATTCCCCAAAATATGCTTTGTTTTCCAAGTCAATGGTAAAACCAGCCTTATGATTCCCGTTAGGT
The DNA here is from genome assembly GCA_007258455.2 of Sequoia sempervirens. NCBI lineage: Eukaryota > Viridiplantae > Streptophyta > Pinopsida > Cupressales > Cupressaceae > Sequoia > Sequoia sempervirens. Next base: position 236,520,894 of record VDFB02058242.1, read on the forward strand.
ATGCCTTCTCGTAATCCCAGGAACTCACCAATTGCTTCGTCATTCTCAAAAGTGTCTAAGACGGGTGTGTCTTGTTTATCCCAATCAATGAGCTGGGGATAGACTAAGGGCATGTCATCGTCGGAGTTATCAAATTCTAATGGGGTCAAGGTAAAGATTGAATTATTCATGTGATTACAAAAGTCTTGTACTAGGTCCTTTTTTCTCTTAGGTTTGAGTCTAGGTGGATAGATAGGTGGACCTAATTCCAAGGTTTGACTATCGGAAACAGGTGGCTCAAGTTGCCAAGAGGTAAGATCAAGTGATTCCCAATAGTAGTGTTTAAACCATTCCTCTTTTTTCATTTTCTTTGGTGGACAAGAATTCAGGGGATTTAGTGAGGAACTTAAGATCAAGTCAAGTTCTCCAAATAACTTGTCAAGGTCCATGGAAGAAGTAGAGGATAGGGAATCCCACTCATAATCATTAGAGTCGGGGGAGTCACAATGATATTGTTCCACTGGTTCGTGAGATGTCTTAATATCCTCTAAAGCACTTACTTCCTCAAGTAAGGGTAATGGGGTACTAGGAACGCCAATCTGAATCGGTTGAAACCCTAGCCCTACTCCTTTTGGCCACTGAGAAACAAATATTGGTTCAATCCTCCCATCTTGGTTTAAGCCTAAACCACTTTGTCCATCATATCCTTTGCTTTGCATAATTTTGAAACCCTTTCCATATAGATTTGTAGGAATATGAGCAAGTAAGAGGGGTTCCTCATCATCTTCCCTATACAGCCAGGAAGTGACATCTTCTGTATTTACGGCCTCTTTGCTTAATTCTCCCCATTTGATGAAATTTGTTGTGGGAGGAACATGTATAGTGACCATAGAATTTTTCCAATCTGATATAGGTAAACCATATGTCTTAGGAGGGATCAAATGGCTAACACAATAAGAAGTCTTCATGTAATACTCTCCACAACCCTTGTCTTGGATCTCAAACCTAGGAGTGGTAGGAATTGAGGGTGAAATAGATGTTCGAGTGAGTGTGATTGGATCAACATAGGAGGATGGAGTGGATGACGAAGCCTCCTGGTTCACTGGCACTTGACGTTGGGGGATCTCTTTTAGATTGGTGCAATATTGAAATGGATCAGGATCACCATCTATAGTTATTTTTGTGCCATTGTAAGGGAATTTAAGACACTGATGATACATGGAAGGGACCGCCTTCATGGCATGAATCCATGGTCTACCGAGCAGAAGGTTATAAGGGAGGGTGAGATCCAAGACCTGGAACTTTGTCTCCATCATCACAAGACCAATTCTGATAGGAAGTGTTACCACCCCCTTTGATTTTCGTTCCTCATCATCATAAGATTTTATGACAATACTTTTGGTCGTGTCTACGCATGCTTCTAAGATACCTAATGCCTTAATTAGTTTTAAAGTGCATATATTTAACCCTGCTCCTCCGTCTACCAAAACTCGTCTAACTTTGGTGTCATCAACAAGGACTTCTAGATGTAAAGGGTCGTTGTGGTTCGTCTTTTCAGTTGCATAGTCTTGTTTAGAAAATGTGGCATGGTGATTATTGGTCAAGTAGCCCACCATTTCCTGGAAACGATTGACATCAAGGTCATTAGGGACCGTGGTGTTCTATAAAGCCTTATCGAGGATAGATCGATGCTTAGAGGAAATACGCAACAATTCCAAGATTGAAATTTGGGCTGGGGTCTTCCCCAACTGGTCAAGTAGGTTATATTGTAGCTTGGAAGGTTGGGGTGTTTGCTGCGATGGAGGGCCTTGGATAGTGAACTTAGTACGATGAGTATTGACAGCACACTCAGGATTAGTATTGATAGTAAAGGTATTGATATTCTCATCAACGGCGCGAAGGCAATGAATGATTTTTCCACTATCATAATCATGCTTGATACTCGCATAGTTGGCTGACATATTGGTCTTAGTACTCGAACTGGGGACAGTTCCTTTCCCATGGTCATGTAGTGGGTCAAAAAAGACTTGATGATCAGTGTTTGATGACTTTTTTTTTGTCCACTAACTTCAATAATTCTCTTTGCGACAAGATCCTGTATGATATTCTTCAGTTGTCGACAGTTTTGTAGGTTATGTCCCTTAGTCCTATGATAATCACAAAAGGAATTTTCATCCCACCAAGCTGGTTTAAATTGTCCTGGATCGTATTGTCTTAGTTCCTGCAGCTGTATAAGATTATGTTGTAACAGTTGTTTGAACACTGACTCAATGGGTTCCCCTAAGGGAGTGAACTCACGTTTTTGAAATCTTCTTTGTTGTGGACATTGAGTATTTTGGACCACGTTAGGAGGTTGATTGACAGCATTAAGCGTGTTGGAAAAAGTATGAGGTCCTTGTAATGTGAGGAGGGGTCCTACTTGTAGCGTTTTAGCATCAACCACCCCATCATTGGTGACATTTTTGTTGCGAGACCAAAATCTGTTTCTGTCAGTGGGGGTGTTTTGTACAATCGGGTTTCTATTGGATGTTGATGTCTTGAGTTCACCCTTTTCAATGAGATCCTTCTCTATTATAACCCCTTTTCCACTAGTTCTGAAAAAGATGTACAACAATGTACCCTTAAGTTACTCCTAAGTTTTGCATGAAGGTTTTCTTGAAACATTGTAACTTTTTGTTTTTGGTATCTCGACAGGACACCTACTAGCTATAGTTCTCCATCTCTGGAAGAAAGCAATGAATGTTTCCCCTTCGTCTTGCATTGTGTGACACAAGGTTGCTATATTTATCTCATGGTCTATGTTGAAGGAGAATTGCTCCACAAATTTCTCAACCAGTTCACCCCAAGATCTAATGCCAGAATCTAGACCTGAAAACCATTCTAGTGCAATTCCTACAAGACTTCTTGGAAATAGCTTCATAAGATACGTGGGGTCATAAGCGACATCTATGCATATGGTAGAAAATTCCCTTATATGTTCTATTGGATTTCATTTGCCATTGTACTTAGGGAGATTCGGTATGACATATCTGTGAGGGAAAGGGGTCATGTACAATGATCTATCAAAGGGGAATGGGCATATGTCCTTTGTTGAAAATGATTTCTTAGTTGACACCGACATGTTATCCATTTGCGTTTGTAATGCATGCATTTGTGTTTGTAAGACGTCAACTTGGGTCAAAGATGTGCTAGGGGGATTATGCGGATCTGTGTATGTGTTCTGAAATCCAAAGTCTCGTGATGGGTTTCGATTGAACATTGACATCTGAGGTGGATTCGGATTTGGAATGTTAGTAAATGTGTTCTGGTCTGGAATCTGCATAAATTGGTATTGACCTAGGATCGGATTTTGACTACCAATCTAGAAGAAAGGATTCTGATTCGGCATCCGCGTAAATGGGTTATGATTGCCTGCCTAGGCAAAGGGATTTTGATTCGGAATTGATGTAAATTGGTTTTGACTTAGAATCTGTGTGGACGGATTCTGAGTACCACTTTGGGAAAAAGGATTCTGATTCGGAATCGAGGTGAATGGATTCTGACAGCCAATCTGGGAAAATGGATTTTGATTGCCATATTGGAAGGAGGGAATGCCCCCTGTTTGTGTAATCATTGGTATAGTACTAGTGACCTGAGCACTAGGTATGGCCATCGACAGTAGTATGGTACTCGTGATACTAGCAGTAGGTATGGTTGTTGATTGTGAACTTGTGACACCGACATAAGGTGTAGAGGCTAAGGCTTTAGGCCTTTTACTCCCAACAAGAGGACCGAAGGGAGTTGATGATGAAGCCCCTACAGTGAAATTAAATCCTGATGTCATGCCGGATGTACCACATGGAGACGTATGAACTGTCGTACTTTATGTAGATGTGCCAGATGGCATAGTTGTGCTTATCAGAGGTATAGTAGTACTAGCAATCGGTGTGTTTGTCCCTTGTGTAGGTTAAGTTTGTAAGGTGCTAATATCAAATCCTGCAGGTAAGGTAGCACCTTTAGCTAGCAATTTGGCTAAAAATCGTTGACGATCGTTTGCTAGGTATTCATCTACAAAAGAGGCAAATTCAGGGTCCTGTGCGGCAGCCTCTATGTCCTCTACTGCAATATGTCCTTGAGTGTTTCTAGTGGTGAATTTTTCTAATAGAGTCTTATGAGGTCTTGAAGAAAATGGATTGATGAATTCATTTGGGTTTGACATGTTTTCTCTCTCTCTTCTCTTAGACCTAGTTTCAACCATGTAAGACAAGCTCAATATGCGGGAAATGCAAAACTATATCTATGAACAGTATGACTCTAGTCTATGTTTTTGGGATTTTCGTATGCAAAATAAGGAATGTTCTAGGATGACACTAGCCTAAAATCTAAAGATGCAAGGTCTAAGCAAGGTTCTAAAATAATCAATTCTATAAACCCAGGACGAAGGGACCAACTACCTAAAGTCTAACCAAGGCGTCAATTTAGTTTAAGTCAAGGAACCAATGTAGGACGAGGATCAAAGACAAGTTGAGTTTCCTAACTAGACTGATGAGCTAGGAGAACTCTTTGTAGGACAAAGGATAAACTGATAAAACTAGGTTCAATGATAGATTTCATTGACACTATGACTTTTCTAGAGTGTAGCTGGTGGAATAATCCTAAAGTTTGTAAAAGTGACCTTTCTAGAAGTTTAATGCAAGGTAATATGTATCCTAAGATGAGACTAAACTCAGAATTAAGACAACTATGGTAATGACCGAATGAACCTAAAAGATGCAAAATTGAGCAAATCATTTCAGGTTTCTGTTCAAGGACTGTTTGTGTAAAGACAATTGAAACTGGTATAACCGTGTTGACTAGATAGTGACTGTGAATTCTAGTTTTCTAATAATCAGACAAATGCATCGCGGGATTTCACAGATGCGGTTCAAGTTAACAGTTGCGGTTTTCCAGTGATCAATTGCATTTCTCTAGTAAAGTTCAATGTGTGACTCTGACAGATGCGGTTAACCTTCTAACAGATGTGACTCTAATTGACCAATGTGACTGGAAGTTAAACAGATGCGACTCAAAGTTAAACAGATGCAACTCCTAATGACAGATGTGACTTAAAGTTAAACAGATGCAACTCCTAATGACAGATGCGACTTAAAGTTAAACAGATGTGACTCCTAATGATAGATGTGACTCTAAAAATCAATTGCAACCTTCTGGTGAACAGTTGTGACTCTTTGTGAAATTTTCAGTGACCTAAGATTTAAAACTAACTCCGTTTTTCGTGATCAAATTTTGGCAAACAAGAACAATCATAAGACAAAGTGTTTTCAGTTTGATTTTAGACTCAAAGAACGTTTAAGTTGACAATAGACAAGTACATCCTAATAGGCCAAAAGGCCTAGGGTTTGTATACTTGGTATAGCCCACCGAAAATACCCCGGATTGGTGATAAAAACCTTTCCTTCTCGAGAGCGGATAGCTTAGAAATTTGGTGGCATTGGCTTCCCTCCATGGCTCATTAACGTCTTTCGAGCACACCAATTTCAAATTCTTTGGGCAATGACCTCCCAAGAACTACTATCTCTACTCAAGGGGATCAGTAGTGAGTCTCTTCGAGTATGATACTGTACCTTGCACTATACCAAGCAATGTCCAATAGAATGGTTGGACACTAAAACAAAAGGTGTTTAATACGGGCATTCTGTTCATGGGGCATGATCCATGCAACAAGAGTCCCCTTTCGGATCCATCTCGTCAGAACCACACTCGTGATTCTTAGGTTTTCTCCAAAAACCCACTTTTATATACCGGCTGGAAGTCCCTCGAGTTCAGGGTGCTACCAATCTGAGTCATCCTGGGGTGAGTACTTTTTCCCACCAGAACAAGCCCAAGTTCTAGAGTTGGTAACCGTTTCTCTTACACCCAGGATCGCACGAATGCGCAAGGGGAGAGGATACTTCGATGTACCAAATCGTGAGGGTAATTACACAGATGTGCTTTCGCACCAAACACAGTAGACACTTGTTAATTTTAAACCAAACGAAAGATTTGCTATGCTACCAAACAATCTGTTTCAAAAATTAACTAGGGTCTTTGACAAGCGTCCTGCAGAAAAATTTGTTAGTAGTTTTCAATATCGTCTTCGTCAATCATCCTGCAAAAACTTGTTAACTTCCAAAAGGCCACACGCTGAAAATTAGATATTAGTAACACATAAATTAATTGAAAATTTTAGATTTCCAAAAATAGAAATAAAAGTTACCAGTCAATTGTGTTGTTGTGTTACCAATCAGATGTGTCGATATTCTCTTCAATTGCATCTCAGTATTCACTAGTCAATTGCGATTCAGGATTCTTCAAATGAGTCGTGGTTTTTCAGATGTGGCATTTTGGGTGTCAGATGCAGTTCAAGAAACCAATTGCATCGCTTCGTCAAACTGATGCGTCTATGAATTTCAATTGTGGTGTTTCGTCAAGCTGATGCGTCGTTCCGTATGAAAAACTTGCAAAAATCAAAATAAAATTCTACGGATACGCGAAGATGGTGTCTTCACGTCGGGTTCACCAAATGTAATGCCATAGAATGTGCACAAGACAAGAGATTAGAGCAAACAATGCAATTTAAATCTAAATGCAATCTAATGTTAAGCAACAAAGAACAAAGGAAAGTAATAACGTGAACAAACTAAAACAATCTCACCAAATTGCTACATATTTCCATGGTTCATCTTGATTGCCCTTCTCCATTTTGCTTGTAGTAGTATAATTGCCCTCAGATTTTCAATAATTCATGCAAGTATAGCTTATGATAGTGATTTAGCAAAACATCGAAGATTCAAGATAAGTGCTCTCAAAATTCATAAGATTTTGCGAGTTTTTGAGAGAGATTGGAATGAAGAATGACAGATCAATTTATAGAAAATTGATTATTCGAATGACAGGCCAAGATTGAAAGATTAACAAATGGCTGAGATTGACTGATTAGACATGCATTCTGATAACTGTCAGTAATGACTTGAGTGATACAAATTAGAAATAAAATTAAAGATTAAATAAATGATTTAATCTTCCAGTTTGGTATTCGAAAACAAAAGAATTATCTTTGCATGACAAAGATAAAGATGGATTTAAAGCAACTCATGTTCGAATGCACGCACAAGGTTTAATTAATTAAATAAGAAAGTTAGAACTAGATGACTGAATGATTTGACGAAGAGATTACTCGAGAATGCCACTCAGACATTAAAGCAAGAGTTAACTAAGTGATTTGAAATAGATGTCGAGTCGAGTCAAAGTGAATACTTAGATAACTCACACAATTTACCTAAATATAGAGGAATGCGTTAAAATAGAATTCGTGAATTAAATAATTCATTTAATTCAAGATTTGATATTGGAAGAATAATTAAATAAATAAGATTTATTTAATTAAGTGATGAAGAGATTTAAATGAATAATTAAATAAATAAAGAATTTATTTAATTATAGTTGAAGTATGATAAAGAGTAAATTAAATAAGAATTTATTTAATTTGACAAGATGGATAAGGTTAATTAGTAACATAATTAAATAAAAAGCGTTAATTTAATTAATGAGATAGAATAAAGAAAAGTGTGAATTAATCAAATAATTAAGATTATTTAATTAATAGAAGAATTAATGTTAAGATGAATTAATTAAATAATTGACATTATTCAATCATGACCGTGAGAAATAGGAATTATGAAGAATAGGGAAGTTGTAGGCTTAAACCAAATTTCGGTGTCTACACCTTTAACTCATACACCTCATCCTCTTGGTCAGTATTAATTAAATCACTCATTTAATTAATATTTCATGGTCTGCCTAAGGTCCCTAAAGTATTTAATTTAACAATTAAATGCTTTACCTTACACCTTTTCCTCTCTAAATTAAATAAATACATCAATTTATTTAATTTAGTCATCTAATCTTTTTGAATAAAATCAATTTAAAATTCTAAAAAATTTCTCTCCTTGTCACATCCTCCATAATACCTCTCTAATCTAGATTAATTTAATTAATTCAAGATTAAGATGTGCATTCTCTTAATCAAGGATTAATGTCACATCCTCTTACATTTGCCACTTGCTTCTAATCTTCTATTAATTATCTTAATTATGTGTTTGCACAACCTTAATCAAAGTCATTAACTACATTTAGCATCCCTTTTTAGTCAACCTTTCCATTTGTCTTTCTTAGCATTGACCCTATTTCCCATGTGAAATTTTAATTCACATTTATTTATACTAAGATCCTCTCTTCCCCATGTGAATTTTTAATTCACTTTTATTCCTCCTAGAATCCCCTTTTCCTATGCATCTTCTAGAATCTTTGACTTGTCACATCAAGTCACATGTGGACAAGTGCTTCCCGTTTTGGAACCTTGTCTTGTCCATGGGATTCTTCCAAGCATGTGAATTTTTAATTCACATTTATTCACCCAAGATTCTTCTCATCCCTCCAAGGTACTTACAAGGTACTTGTCCTTCCTCCATATCATGTACCTCCCTTCCACCTAACTTCCACATCATCTTATCCTAAGTCATCTCACATTCCACATGTCAAGATGTGAGGGTTTGTGAGTCCTCAACTCACCATAGCCCTACATCTTGACCTTGGTGGCTCAATCTCAACCATTGAATTCTCTAGAGAATTCAAATTTTTCTATAAATACCCCCTCTTCTAAGGATTTTGATAGAACACTTAGTCATTTGAGCAACCTTATGCTGTCATTTTGTGCACTCATTTTACAAGAATTTCCTCTCATCTAGCCATCCATTTTAGCCATTTTCATTTGCATCCCACCATATAGTTAATCTTGCATTTAGCTACATCAATAGCCATCTAAGGAGCATACAAAGTAATCAAAATCAAGGATCAACCAAGGAGTTTCAGCTGCAAAGAGAAGGTACAACCATTTTCAATGTTTTTTCATCTTATCTCTTTGTGTTAACAATTTCCTAGGTTAATCTTGAGGTGCCCCTTTGTGTTTTCTTTTATTGCATTATTGTTGTTTTTGCATATTTAGGGTTGATAAACATTTAGGTTCATATTTCTAGCACGCTTAGTGGGACCCACAAGTGGGTTCCTCTATTTTACGTTTGTTGTTGTTTAGATTGTTTGTAGGAACAGGTTGCGGAGGGGCGACTACGCCCTCCTGGTCACTGCAGAGGGGTGACTACGCCCTCCTGGTCACTATAGAGGGGCGACTATGCCTTCTTGTACGCTACAGAGGGGCCACTACACCCTCTGGTTCAGTGCAAAGGGGCCACCACGCCCTCTGGTTCACTGCAGAGGGGCGACTACGCCCTCTTGTTCACTGCAAAAAGGCGATTATGCCCTCTGTTTCACTGCAGGAGGGCGACTACACCCCTGATTAAACTTTCTTTTCTAACATTTTACTGTAGAAGGGTGACTACGCCCTAGTTTGAATTTTTCTTGCTAACATTTCACTACAGAAACATGACTACACCCCCTAATTCACTGTAGAAGTTCAACTACGCCCTTATGTTGCTGCAGAAGTTCAATTGTGCCCTCCTGCTACTGTAGAAGTTCAACTGCGCCCTGCTACTGCTGCAAAACTTCAATTGTGCCCTCCTACTGTTGCAGAAGTTCAACTGCGCCCCCTTGCTGCTACAGAAGTTCAACTGTGCCCTCCTGCTACTACAGAAGTTCAACTGCGCCCTCCTGCTGCTGCAAAAGTTCAACTGCGCCCCCTTGTTGCAGAAATTCAACTATGCCCCCTTTCTGCTGCAGAAGTTCAACTGCACCCTCCTGCTACTGCAGAAGTTCAACTGTGCCCTCCTACTATTGCAGAAGTTCAACTATGCCCTTTTGTTTGCTACAGAAGTTCAACTATGCCCTCCTGTTTATTGCAATGGGACGAATACGCCCCAAAACAATACAGTTTGAAATGTAAAACAACCATTTTAGCTTCGTTTTTGCTCCCAATTTTTGCTGTTTTCAGATCTTAACCCCCTAACATTACTTTTTGCAAGGATATTTGTGTTTTTGCTAACATTTTGTAGCATATTTTTGTGTAATTGGAGAAGAAAGAAGGATAAAATAACTAACATTTTCTTCCAAGACCTTATGTTGACACAAATTTCCAAAGCTATCCTTGTTTTTCGTTAATCTAGGAACATAGTTTAATTACGGGGTAATATCCATTGTTTGTTCTGTCTATCTTTTTGTGTTACCCAAAGGGGGCATTAGTTTGTTTTCACTTTCCCCTTGCACTTCGTGTGAGCCTGGGGAGTAGTCGGAAATGATTAGTGTCTTCTTTCTAGTGGGACCTGCTTGGAGATTTCATCACCCCAAGGGACGATTCCAACCATGTGTACCTGCGGAGTATATAAAGGGGGGTGAGTGAAAGTTGTACCTCAATCCAGTCTCATCATAATTGGCAGAGCCTCGAAGCTAGGGTGATACCTAGATAGACGTGAAGAGTTGGTCTGAGCCCTTTAGTATCTCGCTGGGGTTCCCGACTCACGCTTGTGACAGGCTGGTGTTCACGGTTGTGCCTCATGTACCGAGAGTATATTGAGGACTCCCTAGACACCTTGTGCATCCTAGATTAAGACCTTTATTGACCATACCCTTAACACTAATCGTAGGATTGTGCTTGTTAAAAAGTGATTTCTTGTGAGAAACTAGTAAATTTTTTGACAAGTTGGCCTTATTGTTGTCATTTTAAGTGCTTGCCATAGTCATTTTCATCTAAACCAAGTCCCTGTTCACTATAGTGGGGCAAATTTTCCCTTCTGTTTGCTATAGTGGGGTGAATTTTCCCTCCTGTTTACTACAATGGGGCAAATTTTCCCTCCTGAAGAGTCAAAATCACCACGTTTAGCTCTGTTTAGCCTCTAAACCATCGTTTAATCATTCCAAACCTTTGTTTAATCATTCCAAACCTTTGTTTAATCAATCCAAACCTCCGTTTTGTCATTCTAAACCTCTGAAACCTCTGTTTAATCATTCCAAAACTCTGTTTAATCATTTTAAACCTCTGTTTATTTATTCCAAACCTCTGTTTAGCCATTCCAAACCTTCGTTTAGCCATTCCAAACATTTGTTTGACCAAGTAGTCTTTCATCCCTTTCGATCCTTCATTTACTCGTTTCAAGTAATCTTTCATCCATTCCAAGCATCCATCTCCTCATTTTGAGAGTTGTTCATCCTTTCTAATCAATCGTTTACTCGTTTTGAGCTTTCATCTCCGCGACCTAAGAATCCTTCGTCCATTCTAAGCAATCGTTTACCAATTTTGAGTGCTTATTCATCCACTCATATCATTCATTTTCCCAATCCGATCATCTATTTCATCAATCTGATTATCTAACACCCTGTTCCAATCACCCGTCTCTTCATTCTAATAGCTTGTTTACCTGATCAGAAAGTCCAAAAGCAGTGGGGCAAATTTTCCCTACAGTGGGGTGAATCTGCCCTCCAGTGGGGTGAATTTTCCCTACAGAAGGGAAAATTCGCCCCTCTGTGAGGGTAGATCCGCTCTAGAAGGGAAAATTCGCCCCTCTACAGAAAAAAATTGGCAAACAGACAAATAAACAAACCCAATTCCCAAATCCGACCGGCGGAACCAATCCCATCATATCCTTCAATCCAATCCTAATCTAAGCTTTAATCTAATCGCAATCTGAGCTTTGGTCTATTCGAATCATATCGATACATCATCCTCAAGCATTTCTAGGATACACATCCCTTATCGTTTTCTCAATCCAAATCCCTTGAACTTTGTTTCAAGTTATTATTTGAATTGGCCTAAGTGTCTGAATCGATCATCATCATCAACGTCTGCTTAGGATTGTCATCTATCCTAAGTTAATCATCATCGCCGACCCAATCAATTCACCTTCAATCTCAAGGTGGATTTGGTGCTACAATCATCCATTCATCCTTTAATCCAATCAATCAGTATCCTAAGTCACCTAGCATAATCTCCGAACGGGGTTTTTCAATCCCCCTCATCATCCTATCTGATCCATCATTCGATCTTATCAATCATCGATCGATCTTATCAAATCCAATCCAATCGCATCCTTATCCAATCACCTTTGACCCAATCAATCTACTTCTATCTTGAGGTAGATTTGGTGTCGTAATCATCCTTTGATAATCGATCCTATCGTCATAATCAATCCCATCACATCATCCAATCATCCTAATCTGAGCTTTAATCCAATCCCAATTTGAGCTTTAGTCCATTTCCATCCAAAATATTTAATCCATCCTATTTATCCTTTCATTATCATGAATCCTTGTCATCCATCAATAGTAGTCAAGGGAAACCCTAATTACGTCGATGATGATAATGGAAGTCTTGCTCAATCAAGAAGTATACGACATAGATCCCCTTGACGCTATCGTCACTAGTAAGCTTTCTCCACCAAGTTTCCACAATCCAGTCACCCCTTCAAACTATCTCGTTATGTCTTCACCCATGCCTAATCACACTCCTTATGCTACCTTTGACAAGGGATGTCCAGTATCTTCCTTGTCCGCATATCCATCATATCCTTCATCTACACCTTCCTCTTATCCAAAACCTGTATCCTCTTATCCTAATCTACCATCCCAATACTCTTATCATAATCCTGCACCCATGTCACACTATCCTAATCCTCATACCAATCAACCCCATCAACTTACCTAATCCAACATTCGCATCTCTCTATCTTGATCCAACATCCACGTCTTCACATCTTAAATTGCCATCCCAATACCCTTACTATAATCTACCAGCCGCATCCTCTTGTCTTAATCCACCATCCACATATCTTAATTCACCATACCAATATCCCTACTTTAACCCTCCATCTAATCCTAATCCCCCATCTACTCCTATTCTTACATCTAATCCCATTCCTCCATCTCACCGTAGGCCACCAATCCATAATCCTAGTCCTCCACCAATCCCTAATCCTCCATCTATTCTTATCACGCCATCTCAACCTAGAGTATGCAAGTTTCTCACTCTGGAAGTTCTCCAAGGACTTATAACAAAAAAGACATCCCCCACTCTACACATTGCAGTTGTGGAACCATGCTATCCTGATCCATCGTCTATGGTCACTAGTGATGAGACCCCTCTTCATCCCACACCTATCATTGACACTACCACCCCTAACACCACTCAAATTGTCAAAACCATCACATCCTCAGGATTTACTGAGCCCCCATCTCCTACTCTGAGATCTATCGAGCCCACCGAAGATAACCAAATTCGATCTACTCCTCCTACACCTAGATCCTCCAAACCCATCGCAAATCCGCAAATCCAATCAACTCTTCCCATTCCTAGTGATGACACACAAGTCCCATCCATTCCTTCCATTCCTAGTATCACGGATATCCCTTCCCTTGAACTTCATGAATCCTCCATCCTTCCATTTCCCCCACTTGAAGAGTCCCTTCAAGACCCCATTATCATACCACCCACACAAGATGAGTCATTCCAAGAGCCCGATCGAAAGCATGCTATCATATCCCATTTTTCACATCAAGATCCTGTCGACCCATCTAGCCCATCTCAAGATCACAATCTCCCATTCGTTTCATCCCATGATCCCCTTCTCTCTCGTGAGCCCTTATCTCCATCTCCATCACCTGCTACCACAAATCCAGATCATATCATGTCACCTAATCCCTCTCTTCATCCCTTACCACTCCCTTGTCCCGATCAAGATGTTACTATCCACTCATCTCCATCTCATGATCCTCCATCGTCACCTAAACCTACTGTCCCCTCACTACTTTTATATCCCCTTGGTACTCTCACATTCTTCCATGGTGGTCTCCTTGCAGAAGAAAAACACAACATATATACCACCCATCCTCCCCCACCTAATAATGGACTCACATCATTCTTCCAGAATAACAAAAATCCTATCATGGATCGAATGTTCAAGAACATGAACTATCAAGGAAAAGGTTTAGGCCTTCATGAGCAAGGTATTTTAGAGCCCATCCAGGTCAAAGAAAAACTGTGCATGCAAGGTCTTGGACCTATTTCTCAAAACTCACAATCTAAAGATGTTGGTACAACTTCTAGACTTCCTAAACGAGCCTCTTCCACAAGAAATATAGGCTCTTCCCATCGCTCCACCAGATCATTTGCTACCATCCCTCCTCCTCCATCGTATCACCTCAAAACAACCATCCATATTCCTCCTTCATCTGATCCATCCATTTTGGGTCCTTACATCCCTCCATCCACCATCTCCCATCCTTCATCTACTCCATCCATCTTGGGTCCTTACATCCCTCCATCCACCATCTCCCATCCTCCATCTACCTCGTCCATGTCTTCTCCAGGTCCTATGTCCATTTTGGGCCCTTATATCCCAAAATCACCTCCTCCATCTTGTCTTATTCATCCTTTTATCCATCCATCACCTATCCATATCACCCATAATAAACATCCATCTCATACCCCATAGTCAGGATCAACAAAGGCACATACCCGCACATCCTCCATCCACATATAATCCTCAAGATCCTACCACCATCATTCCACACCATCCTTCTCCTTACACCCATCCCATTTCTATTAAAAGCACTTTGGATGCCAAAATAAAAATGCATTAATCTAAACATCCACATGAATCTAAAGCTTCTCTTGTCCCCTCTAAACGACATGTTGAAGAAAAGAAAAATCAAATCCAAAATCAAAATCAAATCCGTAGCCCACAAAGGTCCACCAAAGCAAAGATCAAAACCATGTGGATCCCAAAGAAAAAAGATACAACACATTCAAATGACAAATTTGTAACAACATCCAAATTTGCTAATCCAAAAGCTAATCATTTTCATCCACCCTCTCCTAAATCAGTTTTGGATCCCTATGTCCCAAAAATTCACTATCCCATCTCCTCAATTATCCCCACATTCTCCATCCATTAATCCTCTTATCATTTCACATCCATCACCGTATGTGCCAATGTTGGTCTTGAACTCACCACCCCATCATTCTATCCATACCCTTTCCAGCCCCTCATCCATTATCCCACATACCTCCCCCATCAAATGCCTCTAATTCATCCTCTTGCATAATCCATTTATCCTAATAAGATTGTACCAACATCCAACAGTCACTCCAAACATGGGCTCTTAACACCTTGTATGGAACTTGATGCTTAAGTCCTTCATCCACCTCCTTATTGCATGTCTTATAAATCCTATTATCTGCCTCCCTATCCTTATCCATCTCTTTTTGCATGATATCCAAAAAATGAAAAAATCAGAAAAAGTCAAAAATCCAAAAAGTCAAAAAAGTCAAAAAAAAAACGTAAAGAGAAATAATTCATCCAATCGTGAAAACTTGGCAAACAAGCGCCTTGGATAAGTACCATGATGAAAACCTGGCAAACAAGCGTCATGCGTAAATCCCCATCTATCATTTTCCACACTTGGGGGAAGCTTCCTGATATGCATTCCCTCCATCCACTATAATTCCTTCCATACATCCTCCTCATTCATCCCCTCCATCCTACCTATCTTCTGCATCCTGTGATCTTGATAAAATTAGAACCACCTCTCTATGCATGCTTTAGACACCTTTCAGTATACATGCCCTTCATCCATGCTTTATCATATTCCTTAGTCACCCATCCTATCCTCCTCCAGCTATCTCCTTTATCTTCCCATCCACTCGTCTTTCGCCCCTTTTTCCTTATCACACATGACATATCTCAAGTGGGGGCATCTACTTCCTTTGTGACATAAGTCCTTGGAGACATCATTCATCGATCCTATCTAATTTTTCATCTTCCCCTCCTTATCTTCCTATCCATCCATCCAAACAATCCCTTTCATATTCCCATCTTTGTCTTCCTACCTATCCAAACAATCCCTTCCATCTCCCCATCCTTGTCTTCTTATCCATCCAAACAATTTGTTTAACCTCCTTATCCTTATCTATCCATCCTAGCATCGCTCCACCTCCTTATCTTTCTATCCATCCCTATCTCTATTCCCCATCCCTTTCATCCCCCCTCCCTATCTCCCTATTCATTTGTCTCTCTCTTTATCCCATCTCATAATCCCTTGTCATTGGTATTTGGCTATAGGATTCTCCCAATGCAATCCAATTCCATCTATCTAATCATCATCACTCCTGCTTCTCTTGCACATCTTTCCAATCCCTTGTCACTTGTCATCACTCATCTAGCTATCATATCATCCTCCCAAGTCATTTTAATGATTTGGATAACTATCCCATACTTGAGCTTTGTAATTTCCATCATCCTATCTTGTCCAATAGGTCTATCCTATCTCGTTGTATTGGTCCCATCTTTTTACTCACTTATCCTATCATCTCATTATCTTTTATCCATCATTTGTCATTGGTCGTTGCTCGAACTACGTTGCCCCTGCACTTTCACATAGGCAAGGTCAATCATTTGATCCACCCCTGGGGCTCTTTTGTATGTCCAGTCCTATCATCCATCATCAGTCTCCATTTACCTCTTTTCGCTTTCATCCATGGTCTTTTATCGAACTACGAGGGATCTGCGCTTTCACGTAGACAAGGCTAATCTTTGATCGGCCCCCGAGCCCCTAGGTCGCTAGGATGTGTCAGTCTTTTGTCTTGTGTCTTATCTCCCTTGTGTCATGTCATCAAGCTATGCCCTTATCTAGTTGGTTCTTAACAAACGAGATCCACTAGTATCAGCAAATCCAATCGGTCCCGAATATCCTGCGTCATATCGATCTTTCAGTTTAGTATCCATCATTGGTCTCAATAGGAGGCATCCTTCCTAATAGACCTCATCAATCCCATTCATCCCCTTGATCCTATGGCAAAGGACGTTTGAAACTTGATTGTGCTCTTTTGATGCTTTTGGCTTTTGTTTATCCTTTGAGCTCCCTATCATCACTTGTCATGGTCGCCTTAATCCATCATATCACGGTGTGCTTTGACTAGTCAACAAAGGGGTGTATCTTGATCTTTTATTGTTGTTGTCTGGTTGGTTGTCCCATGTAGTATCCACCAAGACCCATGTAATCTTGTGTTATGTTGGGACATCCCTTTGTGCTTGCGGTTATCCCAATGCCTGGCCCGACCAAAGTTTTTGTCACTTTCGGGTGTTGGGATAGCCTTCTTGTCTGTTGTGTTTGTTTTATGCATTAGACACCAATCTGCCTTGGTCCATCATACCTTGGTGTATCGTGTCTTATGCTATATCGAAACTCAGTGCTCCAAAGATAGCAAATCATATTAGGATTGCATTTCATGGTCATTACCATTGCATCGCATTCACCCTAGGATTTTGGTTGTGCAAATATTTCACATCTCTTTTTCTTCTCTCTTAGTTTCTTTTTCCCCCCCTCCCGCTTTGCCCTAGTCAGGGCGAACCCGTATTCCATCTAGGGCGGAAGCGCCCTAGGTCCCTAACTTCCCAAAGCCGCCATTTGCAAATTGTGCGTCCGATAAACTCCGTTCGAACACCAATCTTCTCAATTTTTCATGCTCTTTCTAATGACATATACCATATCATACTTTCGAGAAGTTGCCTCGAGCTGGAGTGGAAGTGCCCTAGGTCTGTAACTTCCCGAAGCCGCCATTTGCAAATTGTGCGTCTGATCGACTCCATTCAAACGCCAATCTTCTTGGTTTTTCATGCTCTTTCCAATGACATATACCATGTCATACTTTCGAAAAGTTGCCACAGGCCAGGGCGGAAGCACCCCAAACTTGAGGCAAAAGCACCCTAGGTCCCTAACTTCCCAGAGCCGCCATTTGCAAACTGTGTCTGATCAACTTTGTTCGAATGCCAATCTTCTCAATTTTTCGTGCTCTTTCCAATGACATATACCATGTCATACTTTTGAGAAGTTGCCTCAGCCAGGGCAGAAGCGCCCCTACGATGGAGATAAAGCGGCCCAGGCCCCTAACTTCCTAGGGCCGCCATTTGCAAACTATGCGTCTGATTGACTCCGTTCAAACGCCAATCTTCTCAATTTTTTGTGCTCTTTCCAATGACATATACCATGTCATACTTTCGAGAAGTTGCCCTAGGCCGAGGCGGAAGCGCCCCTACACTGAGGCTGATATGCCCCCACGCTGGGGCGGAAGCGCCCCCGCACTGGGGCTGATATGCCCCCTCGCTGGGGCGGAAGTGCCTCAAACGCCCTCGCTAGGGCGGAAGCACCTCAAATGCCCTCGCCGGGTGGAAGCGCCTCAGACCCCTAACTTCTCAGGGCCGCCATTTGCAAACCATGCGTTCGATTGACTCCATTCAAACGCCAATCTTCTCAGTTTTTTGTGCTCTTTCCAATGACATATACCATATCATACTTTCGAGAAGTTGCCATGGGCCGAAGTGGAAGCGCCTAGGCCCCTAACTTCCTAGGGCCGCCATTTGCAAACTGTGCGTCTGATTGACTCCATTCAAACGCCAATCTTCTCAATTTTTCGTGCTCTTTCCAATGACATACTATGTTATACTTTCGAGAAGTTGTCCTGATCCAAGGCAGATACGCCCTCGCGTTGGGGCGGAAGCGCCCTAGACCCCTAACTTCCTGAGGCCGCCATTTGCAAATTGTGCGTCCGATTGACTCTGTTTAAATGCCAATCTTCTCAGTTTTTCATGCTCTTTCCAATGGCATATACCATGTCATACTTTCAAGAAGTTGCCCTGGGTCGGGGTGGATACGCCCCTACGTCAGGGCAGAAGCGCCCCAAACCCCTAACTTCCCAGGGCCACCATTCGCAAATTGTGCATCCAATTGACTCCGTTCAAACACCAATTTTCTCAATTTTTCATGCTCTTTCCAATGACATATACCATGTCATACTTTTGAAAAGTTGTCACGGGCCAGGGCAGAAGCGCCCCCGCGCCAGAGTGGAAGTGCCTCAGGCCCCTAACTTCACGGGGCCGCCATTTGCAAACTGTGTGTCCGATTGACTTCGTTCAAATGCCAATCTTCCCGGTTTTTCGCGCTCTATCCAATGGCATATACTATGTCATACTTTTGAGAAGTCGCCTAGGACCCCTTTTTCTTTCCCATCCACCTCCTTGAGGAGGATATCCTATCATTCCTCTATATTCCTCTGTCATGAGCCTTGTCCCATGAGACTGGGGCATCCCCTTTCACTTTTGTCTGTTTGGGCAGCTCACGTGGCCTCCCCTATGCTGAGGCATCTCTTTTTTTGGTCGTTTCTTCTATAGAGTCATTTGCATTTTATTTTCTTTGAAACCCTATTATCCTAACAGTGTTTCGAAGAGGGAAAAAATGTAGACATCCAAATTTGACCACTTCCATATGGTCAAATTCGTCTCCTTATTCATCCCTTTAGCTCATACACCTCATCCTCTTGGTCAGTATTAATTAAATTACTCATTTAATTAATATTTCATGGTCTGCCTAAGGTCCCTAAAGTATTTAATTTAACAATTAAATGTTTTACCTTACACCTTTTCCTCTCTAAATTAAATAAATACATCAATTTATTTAATTTAGTCATCTAATCTTTTTGAATAAAATCAATTTAAAATTCTAAAAAATTTCTCTCCTTGTCACATCCTCCATAATACCTCTCTAATCTGGATTAATTTAATTAATTAATGATTAAGATGTGCATCCTCTTAATCAAGGATTAATGTCACATCCTCTTACATTTGCCACTTGCTTCTAATCTTCCATTAATTATCTTAATTATGTGTTTGCACAACCTTAATCAAAGTCATTAACTACATTTAACATCCCTTTTTAGTCAACCTTTCCATTTGTCTTTCTTAGCATTGACCCTATTTCCCATGTGAATTTTTAATTCACATTTATTTATCCTAAGCTCCTCTCTTCCCCATGTGAGTTTTTAATTCACTTTTATTCCTCCTAGAATCCCCTTTTCCCATGCATCTTCTAGAATCTTTGACTTGTCACATCAAGTCACATGTGGACAAGTGCTTCCCGTTTTGGAACCTTGTCTTGTCCATGAGATTCTTCCAAATATGTGAATTTTTAATTCACATTTATTCACCCAAGATTCTTCTCATCCCCCCAAGGTACTTACAAGGTACTTGTCCTTCCTCCACATCATGTACCTCCCTCCACCTCACTTCCACATCATCTTATCCTAAGCCATCTCACATTCCACATGTCAAGATGTGAGGGTTTGTGAGTCCTCAACTCACCATAGCCCTACATCTTGACCTTGGTGGCTCAATCTCAACCATTGAATTCTCTAGAGAATTCAAATTTTTATATAAATACCCCCTCTTCTAAGGATTTTGATAGAACACTTAGTCATTTGAGCAACCTTATGCTGTCATTTTGTGCATTCATTTTACAAGCATTTCCTCTCATCTAGCCATCCATTTTAGCCATTTTCATTTGCATCCCATCATATAGTTAATCTTGCATTTAGCTACATCAATAGCCATTTAAGGAGCATACAAAGTAATCAAAATCAAGGGCCAACCAAGGAGTTTCAGCTACAAAGAGAAGGTATAACCATTTTCAATCTTTTTCCATCTTATCTCTTTGTGTTAACAATTTCTTAGGCTAATCTTGAGGTGTCCCTTAGTGTTTTCTTTCATTGCATTATTGTTGTTTTTGCATATTTAGGGTTGATAAACATTTAGGTTCACAAAAACAAAATGGGTTTATTGGAAGAGATTTAGAATTTTTCAAGGAATTCCAATTTGGAGAACATATT
This sequence comes from Sequoia sempervirens, assembly GCA_007258455.2. NCBI lineage: Eukaryota > Viridiplantae > Streptophyta > Pinopsida > Cupressales > Cupressaceae > Sequoia > Sequoia sempervirens. The sequence goes on from VDFB02058242.1 coordinate 236,541,547, forward strand.
TCAATTTATAGGCCGATTAACAAGGTTGGGCACATGCAAATCATGGACAACAAACATAAACATTTACAATTATTAGATTAAGCAATGCAAGTCGTGGGGTATGGAGTAATGCTTGCAGGTCAAGGAAAGAAGATAATAGCAATGCAGATGATGATGAATAATACCAGTCAACAGAATAAGGAGATGAGCATATTCAGGTTGCAGAGATAAAGATACAATATTTACATGCAATGGGTCTAGAGAAGCGATTTTGGAGATTAAAAGTCTATATCAAGCGAGGAAGATGGAATTCATAAATGTACATTTAAGAACAAAAATAAAAAAATATAATCAAAAGCCACATCCCAAATTTGTAACTTAGATCTCTACTACAATATGCAGGAACAATATGTAACCTGAAAATGGAGATCTACCTCTGTAACTTCATCTTCCGCACTGTTGTCCACCTCATCTTTCCTCCCTCACACCTTTGACTTTCTTTTCCTATAATTACTTTCCTCAAACTAATGTGATCTCAATGCCTTCCTTCGTCTTTTCCTTCTATGTGCATCCTCTCCATAATCAACAATAGAATAAAAATTTTATAGACAGTTTTCTCCCCCCCAAAAGAATAGAATGAAATCCCCCAAAAAACAAAACATTTACAGGAAGAAAATATCCATTGTATGGGAAATTCCAACTATCCCAACCAACTATCAACAGATTAAAGTTAATTTTTAATTTATTGATTCTTCCTTCCCGTCACAACATTGTAGTTAATTTTAAATTAATTAAAATCTTTTCATTTAAAATCATAACAATATAATATGATATATTTCCAAGTTTACACAAATGGGTAAAACTATTCACCCAACATTTGTGCACACCTTATAACTAATTATATAACCCAACTTTATAATATTCTATTTATTTACCTTATTATTATTATTTAATTTTAACATTACATTATAAATTTATTTTACCATAACTATGATTATTTATTTATCAAAGTATACCTTTTTCTTAGCAAATTATTTTAATGCATAAAACATCCAATCGACATTTATCAAACAATTTAAATTAAATCAAACCAAATTCCCAAATGATTACCTGACCACTATTTAGGGTCAAAATGCAAAACCTCAAGCAACACTGACAGACTACTGACAAAACTGACAAGGTGCCAAACCAGATACTCATCCTCTTCGAGGATGATGGCTAGGGTAGGGGATCAATTGTTATCTCCGATCAACTAATCCATTGGGTTTCAAGGCACGCTCATACCTTCCAATTCAGGTGGATTTGATGCCTGGTACCTGCAACCTAAAGCACACAAAACAATCGTGCATATACATGTATACATATAACAGTCACACTATGAAAGAGAATTGCAACATTGCAGGTACTCATGAGTGAGTGATATGACACCGTCTCTTCCACTCAATCACATCAGTAAGAACAACACCTAGTAATTGAATTAACTCATATAACAATCAACTACATAGTAATCAAAATAAGATCAATCACATGATAATCACATAGTGCTCATGATAGGGTTAGTCCTCATAATCAATCCGATCTCTATAGTCACCTGAATAAAACCATATACTAATCATAAAATGTGCATGAAACCTCAAGTAACAAAAGTTTCATCAAAGGAATCATCATAACAATAAGTCTAACATCATATAATGTATTATAATGTCTCATCATAAAACAAATCAACTATCAGTCTATCAGAGAAATAGTATGAGAGGCACTACAATCGTAGTCCTTGATTTATCCTACATTATCTTTGCATTAGGTCTTGCATTAGTTAATTTGCATCTAGGGTTTCTTAATCTTGCATTAGTGAAAGTGAATATAGGTTGCATTTTTTTATCTTGCATCATTGAATTTCACTTAAAATCTGTAATTTCACATCTTCTAGAGATCATTCAAACTAGAAAACCTAGCATTCACTCAAAATTTGTTGAAATTAGTACAAAAACCCTAATTTGGGACTCATACGCCCCTCTGGGTGATTTAGTCCCAATACATGTGGTTTTACTTGATTTGTGGGCATTCAGTGTGGATTTTTTTACAACATTTCAATCTCTAAAAAACCATAACTAGGACTCATATGCCCCTTCGGGCGATTTAGCCTCGTGTTAGACTTGAAATTGCATTTTACAACATTAAAAACTACGTTCCTATACTTTTGTTTGTTGTTATTAGATTTTTGTTTTAGTTTATTGAGTTTTTGTTTCATGCATTTCATTAGATCTAGCTTAATTTAAATTTATTTCAATTGTGGATAAAATTACATTATTGTACTTTTCATTTCTAGCATTAGTTTATAGTTTTAAAAACAAAACCAAAAACACCTATAAACAGATGAACCACTTAGAGAAAGCATAGCTACTTGAGTATGTCAAATCTATTTTCCAAAGTTAACCTAACCCTCAAGCCTTTTAGTAGTGATGACTTTGATATGTTAGATGAAGCCCTTGATGATTTCATCTCACAAGGTTCATCCACTAAGGCTTGTTACAAAAAACTGAAAAAAAGAGAAGTTAATGTGATTCAACCTCAACTTATCCTATACCCACCCACAAAAAAAACTCAAAACAAACCCGTTTTCACCCTTCAACCACCTAAGAATAATGTTTTGCATCAATCAAGTTATAATACCATTGCTCATACATATAACACTAGAAACAATCCACAACCAATACAAACAGTTTCAACATCTTTACCTTTGCCTCAACCCATCTTGCCTAGTGCTCCCCATTTGCCTTCGCATAGTGGGAAGGAGTATGATCTTGTTGAGCAACTTAAGAATACTCCAGCAAAGATATCCCTATGGGACCTAATTCAAAATTCACCTAACTATTTTACTATTCTTCAAATATCCTTGCAACAAGTTGTGGCTCCCTCTAGTACAAATGCAAGCGATGTGGAAACTCTAATTAAACAAATAAATATGGTTAACGTAGACATTAATTTTCATCAACATGAGCTACCTCCTTTGGAAATGAGAAAGAAAAATGATTCCTTCATGATAATAGCTAGATTCAATAAGAAAAGAATAAAAAGAACCCTTGTTGATAATGGCTCAGCTCTTTCACCTCAGCTTGCCCCTCCCAAACCCCAACTTGGAAAAAAGTAAGACCAAGGCAAGGCTGGTTGGGCCACTATGTTGGGTCGCAGGGATACCTCTGGTGCAACAAAAAAACAAGATAATGGCTCAGCTCTTAATGTGTGTAGTGTGAATCTTTTGGATAAACTTGGTGTAGATAAATCAAGAATTGAACCTTATTCCTTATCGATTTGAGGATTTGACAATGTAGGAAAGCAACCACTTGGTGTGATTACTTTGCCTATTACAGTTGGAAAGGCTACCTTACAAACTCTTATTCATGTTATGCCTCATGATATTTCATACAATCTCCTTTTAGGAAGACCTTGGATTCATGAGATGCATGCAGTGCCTTCAACTCTTCATTATATCATGAAGTATGTCTATAACAATAAAGTGTACCAAGTTGAAATAGACCCCGAGCCTGAAAGTTGCTTACAAGTTGAAAAAGGAACAAAAAATCCTCTAAACAAATTAATTCCAACTTCAAAGATAGAACCTGTGAAAGAAGAGAAACAAGAGATGGAAAAAGTGACGAAGCTATTAGAAGATGATTGGGGTTCCTTAGAATTCACACCTTCATTTATGAGAGAATACATAATCACAACAAAACAAACTAAAAAACAAAAGAAACCAATGGTATTATTAACACAGAATTCAGAAGAAAATTCACAAGCACCTACCTCATCTACTCTAGAAGAAGAAACAAGCTATGCAACAAAATTTGATGAGATAGACTATCAACAACCACCAAAGGAAAAAGAAATGGAGAAATTTTATGGAAAAGGTTATGAGCTTATGAAACAACTTGGCTATAGTGGAAAATGATGTGGAAGGAAATAGCAAGGCATCCATGTTCCTATAGAGCCTAACACACAAGCAGCTAAAAGACCCTTGTTAAACATAAACACCATCATGTGTAACCCTAAAACAACTCTCACCATGAAGCATCCTGAATTGATTGATACAACTTGCAAAGAATCATTGGAATACTTTGAAGATGATGAGGCCTTGAAAGAAATGTTAGGAGTTTATGATAAACCATTTACTCCTAAAAAGAAATGGGTTGCTTGTGTTGTGATTAGTGCTAAGCAAGAAGATGGAGAAAAGGAAAGTAATGAGATTGATAAGGACAATGAAGAATATAATCTTGAATTTCCAAAACAAGACACACTTCCTTTGGGGGATACAATCGACATACCGATGGATATTAATAATGAGGAGAAAGTGATTAAGATAGGAAAGTGCCTTGATGATGATGAACAATAATACCATGCAACTTTACTTCATGACTTTCCCAAACTTTTTACTTGGACTTATTCGGATATGTCGGGAATTGATGCTAAGATAGTGACACACAACATAGTCCTTGTAGAGAATGCTAAATCAGTTAGACAAAAGATGAATCCTAAGATAGATTTATTGGTCAAGGTTGAGATTGAGAAACTTCTTGAAGCTGGTTTTATACGACCTATAGATTATTCTCCTTGGATCTTGAACATTGTTGCAATTGTGAAACCTAATAATCGTACTAGGATGTGTATGGAATTTTGTGATTTAAATAAAGCATCTCTAAAATATTATTTCACCCTTCCTAGTATTGACATGATAGTGGACTTGACTATGCGACATTATTTATTTTCATTCATGGATGGATTCTTTGGATATAATCAAATCTTCATCAATCCTCAAGATCAATACAAAACAACATTTACCACAACCTGGGGAACATTTTGTTGGGTAGTTATGCCTTTTGGATTAAAGAATGTAGGCGCAACATATCAATGAGCTATGACATTGATATTTCATGATTACGTACATAATATTTTGGAAGACTATGTTGATGATATTCTAGCCAAATCTTTAAATCGATAGGACAATGTGAATATCCCTTAAAAAATATTTGAGCGAATGCAAAAATTTAACATGAGATTGAATCTGAAAAAGTCTATCTTTGGCATAGACAGTGGAAAACTTTTAGGTTTTATCATATCTCACAAATGAATTGAGGTGGACACGAAGAAAATTGATGCTATAGTCAACATGCCACCTCCTAGAAATATTTCTCAATTGTGTACTTTACAAGTAAGAATTTAGGTTTGGGGATGACACAAGGCGTCGAGACATTTAGGTCTCTTCCATGTTGACTCAAAAGGATTTTTATTTGTTTTTGCTCTCTATGTGTCATTCTTCTTGTTCCATGAGTATTTGGGGAATGATGACAATTTTGAGCTCTCTAAAAACATTGTAGCAAAAAAATATTGACCTCGAATCCATGGATCCCTTATGTGTTATTTTGGGATTTCATTTTGGGGGCAACCCCTTTTCATGAGGCAGCTTCATTAGGAAACATATGACTTGGCATAGGGCTTTTCAAATAAGCTCTCATGTAATTTTTATTATTAGCATTTATCATTTGCTACTTTAAAGTAATTGCTCATAGCATGGTGTTTAGCAATTTCTTTAAAGTGGGGGCATACATTGGCATTATTCTTTTGCATTTTATAACTCATGTTTCATTGTGTAGTCTTCTTATTTCATATGATGCATCTTTCTCTTTGTGGTGACATTGGGTGTGATGTCCTTCAAGAACATGATCTCTCTTAGCATATTATATTCCTCTTAGTGGCTTGATGCGACAAACTACATCCCCTAAGTTGTGAATCTTCTATTCTTTGATCGGTCCTCTCTTGGAGACATTAGGAATAATGTTCCCTAAGTTAATACCTTACATGAACTAAGAAAAACTCCTTTGAATGTACATTACACTATTTTGCACTTACAATATATGTTATATGGCCACTTTGCATAACACACTTTGCTTGCATGTGGAGCCATCTTGCTTATTCATGGGTGTCAAGAATATGAAGCTTTCCTTCCCTCGTGAATCTTGTTGTTCATGTTGTGTGGAACCTTATCAAAGTTATGAGGAGGTATAGCTTTGGTATGGTTTGTATGTATGGGAGCCGAACTTAGGTGTGACTTTCCCATAGCCACTTTCTTGTTTTTGTGAGCGCATATTAGCCGTGTGCATATGTGTCTCTGGGGGCTCACCTAGTGGATACCAAACTCCACTAGCCCTTGTGAGCATGTGTTTTGTTTTCATAGTGGACATCATGATGTTCCACTTGTAAATGTTTTTTGTAAAAATAGCTTAGATCTGATCCACAACATGCGGGACAAACGGTTGAAGCTTGATCCACCCCCTTTTGTTTTTGTTTTTCTTTCTTCTTTATCTTTGGCAGTGTATGCTTGTAGCTTGTTGTTGCTTCATACATCATTCACATGTGTGTTATTTTGTGCCTATGTTAGTTTTCCATAGGATCTTGATCCTGGGGGATTGATCATTGTCATCCTATTCTACTAGCATTGGTACACTTGAACCCCTCTTGATGAGAATTTTGTCTACTTTAGTGTGAGTTTGAAGCAATTTCATCATCTCACTAAAGTGGGGGCTAAATGTAGTGTAGAAAAAGTAGCCCATTACATTTTCACACTTGTTTGGGCCCTCATTACTTAAATTAGGCTTCTTTATGCCTTATTTGGTCTTATTTTGCATCCACAAGCCTTATTTAATGCATCTTTCTGAGGATAATCCTGACACATATGTAATGACCAATCATAATTTAATGATTTTGGTTTGTATGGACCAGATTTAGTGATCTTGGACTCATACGCCACCTTGGGCATATGGGTCCCACCTAAGTTTCAGGGCCTAGTCCTGAATTTGGCATTAAACTAAACATTTCTTGAAAAATGTGTCCCAAGCCTAGCCTACTAGGACTCATATGCCCCAACTAGAATATGAGTCCTGCTTAGCTTGTACCTAGTTTTGAATTCAATTCTTGGCAAGATTTAATTCTCCTAGATATGATGTTGGCTTGTAGTGTTGTAATATCAGGAAATTTGGCATAAACAAGAATAAATACAAGGATATTTCACATAATTTTGCCTAGAAATTCAAGTATTCAAGCATTATAGTAAATTTGAGATCAAGAGAGTTTACAAGAGCATTCAAGAGAATTCAAGAGTGTTTATCAAGCATTTTGGAGTTACTTTCAATGATCAAGCATCATGTCAAAGTCATCATGCATCATGTTTTTTTTTTTAGCTAACATTTGTGATGTAGGTTCTTATGATTCAAGCAAGCATTCAAGTCAAGATCTACATTCATGCTAGCCATTACATACAAGATTGTAGCCTTTTATTCAAGGGTTCGGTGAGTTGCAACATAGCATATTTTTTCATTCATCATTCCTTCTTTCTATTTTATTTCATTTCAAGGTTTGATTACAAAAATGGGGTTTGACCAAGGAAAACCCCTATTTGTGCTAATAAAACAAAATTTTCCTCTCTCTTTGATGTATGATTTGCAGATCTAGGTTGAAGATCCATTAAAGAGAAAGATTGGAGAAAAGTTGTCAAAGTTGTCATCTACATTGCAAGATCATGGAAAGTCACCTACAGGTTGCAATTCAATGTTTCAAAATTAGAGATTTGACAGGAGAGAAGCTAAAAGAGAACATTAGAGGATGTCATAGTTTCAGATCAACCTTGATACTGGGAATAAATCGCCACTTGTGACGTATGAGTCCTAGTATACTAGATTTCAAGCATTTCCTGTAGATCCTAGTTTAGCAATTCTAGATTTTGGTTTTGGCTCGAAACCATAAACTGGGACTAAATTGCCTAGCCTGGTGTATGAGCCCCAGTGTGCATTCAAAGTCAAATTTTTAGGATTTTAGATCTTGTTCTGAGCTTCTTCAATTTTCCAGGTGCACCTCTATCCTTTCTCAGTTCATTCCTCTGATTTTCAATTTCATACCTTCGGTTGTATAGTTAAGTTTACACATCATTGCATTTCTTTCTTTTAAGCCCTTGCTTGGTGGTGAACCCAACTTCTAGTCTTTGATCACTCCCTAGTACACCTTATTGCAGATCTCTTTCCCTTATTCCCATCCCTAGATTGAGATCTCTAAGGTTTCCTTGAATGAAACTTGGAGGAAATTGGTGGTTCTATCTTCCAAAATATAGAGTGACAATTTTCTACATTTCAAGATTATCTAAATCATTATCATATTTTATTCAATGGTAGTCAATTGTGCATACCCAAAAATTCCATGAGGGAGAATCTGATCAAGGAGATACATTACATTTTTTTAGTAGGAAATTTTGGGGTAAATAATTATCCTAATTAGTGAGAACTATTTTTTGTTGTAGATATACAAGAATGAAAGGAAATATGTTTAAGGTTCAAATATTTTTCAACTTTCCAAGGGACATAATTAGAATACTGGGTATGTGCAGGATCATGATGGGCCAAATAGTGGCGATATGATGGGTATTTGTAGAGTATGTGGCTGACGACTTTTTCTTTACCCAAAATTGATGAAATGAAAAGGGTTTTTAAAGGAGACTATCAACTTTCCACCAATATAAATTATGCTTTACTTTGAATTTAATAAATAATTATTATTCATTTTCTATTTGAATTACGAGTAAAGTCCTGATTGATAGGCTGAAAAACATCTATAGCTTTCAAACGGTATCACATTTTTTGAATTCGAAACATGTGTCACATTATATGCTTCACATATTATAGGATTAAAAAAATGAATTTCATGAAGTTTTGACCAAGTTAAGGTGGTTAGACATACGAGTTTTTATATTTTTTAAAAGTTGTAATAAAAAATTCATAATTAATTATTTACTTGAAAAAAATTATAGAAAATATGCATCACATCGGACATGAGTCCTCTACTTATATTTAAAATATTATAAAAAATATTATAATTTTATTGTGATTAGGGTGGTCAGACAGACACCTACTTCTTATTTTTTCCCTGAAATTTAAGTACTACTGCATTGAAATTTCAAATTTTCACCAAATAGATTTTTATTTTTTTTAAATAAACCTAGTAGTTTAGAAGCTACATTCAATTTTCTACAGATTCCATTCTTACATATTTTTGAAATAATATAGATAACTTATTCAAATTTTTACGTCAAGTTGCCTAACTCTAATTTTTGAATTTTTTGCCACTTAAGGGCCTGTTTTTTCCATGATGATCCTGCACATATGGTACTAGAGATTATATCAACCACTAGTACTGGAGAAGCCTTAAGAGGATATAATAATATATTTTACATTGGTATTTTCAAGAACATAAGGGGAAATGATTCAATAATGGTAGTAGTATGGGGGTTCTCTAAGATGACACACTTCATCTCATGTAAGAAAATCAATATGTGGTACACATAGTTGATACATTTTTCAAGAAGAAGGTTTTAAGGTTACATGGTTTTCCAATGAGCACAATTTCAAACAAGGACACTAAATTTGTGTGTTGGTTTTGGAGGACCTTGTGGAAAAATATTCAAATAAAATTAAATATCTTAGTATATATTATTCGTAGATTTATAGTCAATCCAAATTTTTAGACATGAGCTTAGAAATTATACTAAGATTTCTAATAGAAAAAATACAAAAATGGGATGTGATTCTATGTCAAGCTAAGTTTGCATATAAAAACTCAATGAATAGAAATGTTGGAAAAATATTATTTCAAATTGTGCATGGTGGTACGGTCTAAGAAATGGATGAGTTGATGAAGACACAAGGAGTGTGAATGATTTAAATAATTGTTAGAACACATCAATAAAGTGCATGTGGAAGTAATAAGTCGCTTGAAGTAGAAGAATGAAGAATAGAAGGAAAGAGTTTGCAAGACAAAAAGCACAAAGAGTTTGTATTCAAAGATGAACTAATGATTTATCTCAAAAATGGAAAAAATGGTTGGGACCTACAAAAAGATAAAGATAAGAAATTTCAACCCTATAGGGTTGTGTAGAAGTTTGATTTAGGAAATTCATATGGAGTAGAGTAAAAAGAAGGGATGAATATATCTCTAGTGTTCAACATCATAGACTTGAACTAGTATCATGAAGGAGGTCTAACTAGTAGTAATGAAAAAGAGCCAATGTAGAACCCCATTTCACCATATCTAAGAGAGGATATTATGGAGATATTGGATAGATGTATACATAGGTAAAATAAATAGACATAGGAAATGTGAGGAATATTTACTAAAATGGAAAAGTAGATCAAAAGAAGACTCAAGCTATATTTCTAGGATAGGGTGGTTTACCTTAGTTTCCCTCTATTTAATAAAAAGTGAGGAACTCAAATTTCAAATAAACTTGGGTGTTTTATGTAGGAGCATACTATGGAGCAAGAGAAATTTGCATAAACCAAAAATATTTTTGATTTTTTCATTTTTAGGTTTTCATTCACTCATTAGTTGTGGAAGAATCCACTACGTTTTATTGTAATTTATATTTTGAGTTCACAATTTTGAGGATAGTTTAAAATATTTTTTATGGATGAATCATGTGTGACTTTTGAGATGATATAGATGATTAATATATTGTAAATAATCTTGAGAGCATTTATATGTAGAAAATTTTGCATAGCTATGGTTGTTTCTATTTGTGGTAGGTTATTTAGGGTTTGTGCCAAAATAAGAATATCTATAAGGATTTAATTTGTCATTGAGGGTGTATGTTATGTACCATGTGTAGGTTCTCCATTATTCTATCACTTGAATTTTTAATTTTTTTTATTTTTGTCCTATTTAATATATTTATAAAGAATTAAACTTTGCACCAACTTGAAGCTAAAACATATTACTTGGAAGGTTAGATATTGCTATATATATTTTACCTTGAATTATTGGAAAAAAAAATGAAGAGGACAAGTAGGGGAAGTGTTGAGGGTAGAAAATTGGAGGTCTAGGAGCAACTACAGGGATGGAGTTTAGAATGGAGTTTGAAGATGATAAATATATCACTAAAAGTATCAAATATTAGTTGAATCACTTAGTTGTAATATTTTCATTACAAATAACAAGGAAATAAGTACATGTAATGGATCTATTATGGAAAGTTGTAATCAATTTAAAGTGAGATCAATAAATTCTATATCAATGTTCTTATAAATTCATGTTGATATTATGTTGTTTGAGTATTTGGCTAGATAATTGTACAACTATAAATTAGATTATCTATCCATGTGACTATATTAAGTTCATAACTATCACAACTAACATATGGCTTGTAGTACTCTATAAAAAATATATCTATCGCAAGTCCGAAACATATGGTAGTGATATGATATCCAAATTCCTTTGCAAACTTGTTGCAAAAATTTATGGTTGACTCTTTTGATAAAAAAAAATCATCCAAGAAGTTGTAGTACCATTTTGAAGTAATAAAAATATAGAGGAATCTATTTAGAATTCAATAGTGCGACAAAAATATAATAAATATTATGTTGTTAATCACCCTCTTATATGTATAGTAGGGTACAAAGTACAATTCTTAGTTGGTTGGAGGTAGAAAAATAGGATGGAATATGAATTCATAATGCATTTAGCCTCTCAAATATTGTGCATGACTATCACATATTGAAACTTTACATATATTATAGTTCCCATTGTAGTGTTTAAAGTTGTTATGCTATTCATCTTTCCCTAGCCTCTTGTACTTTGATATTATTCTTGGACTCTATTATATGCTTCCACTATAACCATTTTAGTTTGATAAGTATGCACATCTTTGAGGCATCACCCTAAACCCTAGTCCATACACCCAAAAACTTGTGAAATGTATCTCATATGAATTTTTATTGTTAACATCAATATATACTTTGATTGTCTCCATGAATTAGGTTGAACATAAAATTGCTTTAAAAACACAGAGAAAAAATAAAACTATGTTACATGACTTAATTGCAAAAAATGATTAGATATTTTTACTTATTTATCAATAAATTACCCACTAACCTATTTTATAATACCTTGATTATTAGATGAAATTATTTTTGTACTTTAAGGGATCCTAGTGAATTTTTATTAACTAGTGAGAAGATTAAGCATCTATAACTATTCAATATTTATTTTCTAGTATAGTTATTAATGTATTCAACTAAAACTAATAGTCATAATTTATGCATGCGATTAAAATAAAATATATTAATGAAAAGTAGATGAGGATCCTATCCAATTTGAATACTTGTTAATAAAATTTAAACTCAAACAATAGTACAATTTATGCACAACTAATGATCTTAATTATAACAATTAGATCTCTAATTGAAAAAATTCAAAGAGGAGAAAAGATGTCAAACAAATTGTTCCAAAAAAATTACACCACAAATGTCAAATGGGGTTGGTTATAAGGCTGTTGATATCCAATATGATTAAACAAAGAAATGTGCCAAATTCTTATAGAAAAGGTAGAAGTTATAGTATGCTAAGATTTACCAAAATTTTGGTTAGTTATATGAAAAAAAAACTTTTCATTTATCCATTTATTTAACACTTACTATTACAACTCTCAAGCTTATTACAACATTGACAAGTAGGATGTTTTTCATAGTGTGTTAAATTATGGTATTTTATCACAATTCAATTGTGCATTATTTCATTCAAATTGGTTGAACCATATTTTATGAGTAGTGGTTCACACAAACCCATCTCTATGGAGCAAGAAAACCTATCTACTTAGCACTCATTGCATCTAAGCGATGAACACATGGTTGAATTAGTAGGACTTCCTAGAAAGTCACCATTCCCAATACTATTCTCACTCAAGTGCCTTCAAAAAAATCAAACGGAAACAAATTATTCTACAAGGAATTATTGGGGGATAAATGAGTTGATCATAATGTTGTTCAGTGTAACTTTTAGTTATTTCAATGATCATTACACAAATAAATCCTTAAGGATTTCTAGCCAATCATGGTATTTGAGCTCGATATTTGAGCTCTATGTTGAGGTTAAGGAAAATAGACTCCCCTCAAATATAATAGAAAAAAGAAAATTTGTTCCACTTGCATAGAATAGACTACTAGATCACAATTTTGTATTATGTTTTGACTACTTGTAAGAAAGGAATCACACCCAACTTTTGATTTTTTTGATGATTACTCATTAATTTCATTTATCTAGTATCATAAAAAGTACTATTTAGGTAATATAGATTAATATATTTTTAATAAATTACAAAATGTTTGAAAGTAAATTACAAAGGTTTTAAAAATAATTAGCTCATAAATACAATTTTTTTATTGTATTGTAATAAAAATAAATATTTAAAAAAATAATAATAATAAAGATAAAATTATAATTATTTGTTAAGATATATAGATTCTATTGATGTGTATTTAGTAACAAATCAATTAAAAAAATGATTGTTTTACTTTAAATACATAATATTTGTAGGAATTCAAGTATTGCTATAAATTATCTAAAATTATTTTTCATTGTGATGAAATCTTAGTGCAATTAAACATCATTTGACTATTTTTCAAAGAAAACTATGTCATCTTATGTTAAAATTTGGAAAATTCAATTTAGAAGGGATCAAACCATATTTTAATGACCCTCCCATAATCTAATGAGAATAATGTAACAAAATCATTGATATATAGAATTTGCATGGGATATGGGATATATGTATGAAATGTAGAAAGGAGAAAAAAAATCTAAATATATAGCCAATCTCTTTTACTCATGCATGCTTTTCATCCTTAAAACTCTACCATTGATAATACCAACTAAACATATAGTAAAACCAAAAAATAAAGAAATCAATTCAATGAAGAATATTTTATTTTAAGAATTGACAATCTAAATTAATTATCATTAGAAGAGATCTTTAAAGTAAACATATATTCTTAACATTTATGCTTGAATGGATATAATAGATCATGTTTTCCAATAATCATTTGACTAAATCAAATGTATAATAATTTATTATTCGATGAAATATAGTTATTTTTGGTATGAGGAGCATATTAATATATGAATCTATTGATACTGATGTTTTAATGTAAATCTCATACAATAGTAAACATGTAATGCATGTTAATAATAATATTATGCCAATTGTTCTAAATATGTGAGATGATTCTCACAATTTTAATATTTTTTCCATCTTAAAATTCTCTTATCTTGATGAGTCTTGTGACATAAATTTTATTATATAAATTTGTGTTATACACTCTTTTTTTACTTTTTAATAGTTTAATACTACTTACCATAAATTAAATCATAATTAACAAGTTGACTATTTATGTCAAGGCCACCTCCCATCCTCCCAGACCCAAAACAATAAATTGTTTTTAAATAAAAATACAAACCAATATATTGTTAATAAGAACATCACATAAACAATCAACACATTGCCATACCGATAACCTTGAAATATACCAACTTTCCAAAACTTCAAGTAATGTATTTGAACCTCACAATCTATTCCCTCTAATCCAATCACATCCCTGACTACTCTACACATACACATATAAATAAAACTAATATATAACTAGTAGTTGCACAAAAATCACGTGCAACGGATTAGCCGATAGACAATGATCCTCTGAATAGTGAACGAAATCGGCGGTGGCGTGAAAAAACATTAACCGGAAAATCGAATGGCAAGCATTTTTTCAGCGTCAAACTGGAGGAGATCCTGATGGGGTTCCCATGTAAATAACCTATCGACTAATAAATTTTTATTTCAATTAATATAAAAATTAACTCACCCACAACTTAAACTCTTCCATTAAGAAATATTAAAAACAATGTATCGTGAAGAGTCTCACAATATCACATATGATCTGTGATAATAGATAGAAAAGCCACCCTCATCATCAAAAATCAAACATTTAAGCCATTAACATCAACATCCTCCACATTCTAACCGTGGAATGATTACCTAACAAATTTCATTATCAAAATTGGAAGAAATATCCCTCCACCATGGTCACTACTTGGGAGTGATCAAAGAAAGTCAGCAAAAAGCTTTCCTCTAGTACAAAGAAATGCTGCCGACCAGCCTAATAATGCAAAGATGAAGATCTTTCTCACTTGTGGGAAATCAATGTATATCATTAAACAATCACATCCCCCTTTCGGCTGCACAATCGTATGAAGTAATGTAAGTTGCCATTTATCTTGTGCAATAATAGAGTTGAGATAAAACGTCAATCCAGGTAATATAATATCTGATATCTTTTTGTATTTATACGGCTGCTTACGTAAAGGAGTTTGACAGGAGTTGAAACATTAATACCAATCTTTATACAACCGACCAAACATACGAAGAGTAGTCATATCAATTTATCCTGCCCTAATAGGTATTTATATACAATTGTTAAAAGACAAACCTAATTTAAGATATCAGCATTAAAAGAGTCTAAGAAAATGCTTATCCCATTGCACACAACAATAGCAGAACAAGAGACAAAAGGGTGTTTCATATACAATTGTATTTTTCATATTAGAAGACATTCCTTCTCTAGTTAACGACTTCTATTATCTTCACACTACTTGCTTGTTCTGCAACAATCTCAAGTGTTCTCTAAATTGATGCATTCAAGGAGAAGAAACATGTGTATTATGGAAGACCTCTAAAATGTCAATGAGCTTTATGAATCAAGTTTGTCCTAAACGTAGGGATGGTGAGGTCATTTGAAACTTCAAGGTGGTCTTATTATGGGTTACCATGAGGCCTTCTAAGATTTTCTCATGTCACAACACGATGCCCTTAATAATAACATTTCTAGAGGCACCTCCTTCTTGCCAATAGTCATTGTCTCTTTTCATAATGAGGCCTCCCTTTTAATTGATAACACAACATTCTTCTTTGATGGACTACACCACCATGTTGTCAAAATGCATAGTTAAGAAAAGGTAGAGATGGCATAACTTTTACTACTCATCAAATGTTGCCACAACTATCTTAGCTTTAAAACTCACATGAATACAGGCCTTTGACTAAGGGGATCCCACATTTTCTATACCATCCTCTCCCAAAGTCACTTTTATGAACCCTTGAGCAACTTACTTGGAGCCCTATTGAAAACTCCACTTTTTCTCCAAGGATTTTGCACTAAAAAAGACCTCTTATGTTGGGCCATAACACTAAATGAGTAGATTAACACTATCAACCAAAACCACTACACCATAGTCAATTGTCAAATATTTATCAAATAGAACACCTAAAAATCAATGAAAAAAGAAGAAAGAATTAATAAAAAAAACTTATTTCACATGAGCTATTGTAGAATATATCTTTTAGATCATCTTGCCACATTTAAAGTTTTCTTTATTAGAATTTATCAACATTTTGGTGAGGGGAATCAATGGTCCCCAAAATTTAAAATAATTCTTAATTTTACCCACAAGCAAAAGGGTTAACACTATATAAAGTAGTGATAGAAACCTAATCAATCCTATAATTAGCTAAATATTCTACCATTGAATAACATAGATTTAACAATGAGAAAATATGGCTTCCTTAAACTATGAGTTGAGGTAGAGGAATTCCACTAGAAATCTAAAAAGATTCCAATTAAGGCACAATCCCTTCTTTAGCATGTTGATCACAATAAGAGAATCACCTTCCATGGTAATATGTTGAGCAATAGTAGATGAATCTAGTTCCAAATCTACAACCACTCCCAATTTTACCTCATTAAATTGGTCTTGTGACCCAAAAATAACAAGCCACCATATATAGGAAAATGCCATCTTCTTGGTGTAGGACAATACTAACCCTAGTACTCCATCGATTGTTGTATGTACCCCACAAAAAATTAAATTGATAAATCTTGCAAGGATAAAGCCTTGGTGGTTGTCTCCACACCTCCTTTTCTCCCTTTTACCTTTGAAACTTTCTCCTTGGTTATTAATAATCACCTTACTATTCTCCACATGATTACCTCTTAACCCATGAATGACTAGACTCTTTAGATTTTTTAAACCTTACTGATAGAACTTTGGTGTTATTATTAACTCATCTTATCTAATTTTTTATTTTGTAGGTTTTTTGTGGGGGGTAAATATTGAATTAATTAGTTTATGTAGAACTTGATATTTTGTGTTTAAAGTTGATGATGCCTTAGATGTTCTTAGCTTTCTAATCATTTAAAACCTTTGTCATTAGATATTTTAGGAGTAGTGGTTTTGTTGGTGTTTTTTTTGCAGTAACCCCTAACCCTAAGGCTCTTACCAAGATACCAAAAAGGTGACCAAAGTTTGTCAAATAACGAAGACACCTATCCTCCAACTATGGTTTGGAAAAGGCCAATGAACAATAGGACTGAAGAAAAAAATTTCACTTTGAGCCTTTCCAAGATTTAACCCTCGATAGAACAAGAACTCACCAAATTGATTGAATCAAAGTTCATGTTAGCAATCAAACATTCTATTTTTGTATTCAATTTGGTATCAATCAAGAAGAAGAAGAAGAAGGGAAAATATAACTATATTTTGATTTTTTTGACCTAAATAAGGATTCATTAAAGGATCACTACCATCTTCCCTCTATAGAGAAAATACCAAATATTACAAATGGTTGTTGGTTTAGATTACTTCTCTTTACTTGATGGATTTTTTAATTGTACAATCAAATTTGGGTTAAAGAAGAGAACTAGTATAAGAAAACAAATACCACCAGTAGTGTTGAAAAATGTTGTCGATGAGATTTTCACACTTGTTTGGGCCCTCCTTATAAAATTTAGCTTAATGTTGCCTTGACTTAGTGTTGTAATGTGTTTAACATACTCACATTAGGTCTTGGGCCCTTGTAAACTAAATAAACCTAAGCATACCTTATTTTAAGGTGTTGTAAAGTGTTGTAACACATTTTCACACTTTTCTAAGATTGTCATTATAATTGGGCTTCTTTGTGCTTTAATTGGCCTTATGTTGCATCCACAACACTTAATTAATGCATCTTTTCGAGGATGATCCTGACACAAATCAGCATCCAATCATAATTCAGGTGTTTTTAAGTTGTGTGGCCCAGATTTATTGATTTGGGACTCATACGCCACCTTGGGCATATGATTCCCACCTAGGGTTTTGGGTCCCGATCTGGATTTTACATATTTCTAAGTATTTTTGAAAATGGTTCCATAATTTATTCCTAATGGGACTCATACGCCACCTTGGGCATATGAGTCCCATGTGGCCCAAAATCAAAATTAATTCAAATTCTTGACAAGATTTTATCCTCCTAGATCTGATGTCGACTTGTAGTGTTGTAATTTTGGGAATTTTGCATAAACAAGTATATACAAGGTTCTTTTATTCATTTTCACCCCAAGAATTCAAGTATTCATGCATATAGTGAGTTTGAGTTCACAAGAGCATTCAAGTGTTTACAAGAGCATTCAAGGGAAGATTATCAAGTGATTTAGAGCATTATTCAAGCATCAAGCATAATGTCAAAGTCATCATGCATCATATTTGTTTTTGAGCTAACAATTATGATGTAGGATTTTATGATTCAAGCTAGCATTCAAATCAAGATCTATCCTATTCAAGAATGAGTCAAGATCTACATCCATTGGAGCCACCTCATACATGTTTGCAACACTTTTTTGCTAGGGTTTGGTGATTTTCAAAATCATATTTTGTCCATTCATCATTCTCCATTCCTATTTCATTTCATTTCAAGGTTTAATTACCAAAATAGGGTTTGACCAAGGTAAACCCCTTTCTACTAACAAAACGACATTTTTTCCCTCTCTTTAGTGTGTGATTTGTAGGTCTAGGTTGAATACATATTGAAGAGCAAGTTTGGAGAAAGTTGTCAAAATTGTCACCTTGCATTGGAGATCATTGGAAGACTTCTATAGGTTGCAAATCAGGGTTTTGAATCCGAAAACCTATTGAAAAGTATAGAGCGGGCATTGAAGACCAGAATCAGACTTTGAATTTCTAGAAAACCCTAGCTGGATTGATATGCCAGTTCTGGCATATGAGTCCCAGTATAGGTCATTTTCCAGATTTTTACAGTTCTAGACACCCTTTTGCCAAATTTCATTTTCTGCCTAGAAACCCTAATCTTGGACTAAATCGCCCAAACTGGTGTATGAGTCCCAACAAGCTTTAAAATCTATGCTTTCAGCATTTCAGAGCTTCATTCAGTCTCCTTCAGGTTTCTAGGTGCACACCTTTCATCTCTTATCTTGTCATTATGTTTTACATGATTTTCTAGGTCATTTAGTGAAAGATTGCATTGCATTAGGTTTAAACATCACATATTGCATTTCATTAGTCTTTCCAAGCCCTAGCTTGGTGGTGAACCCCTCTTGAATTTATAATCAAACCCTCGGACAACCCTATTGCAAGATCTATTTGTCCTTTGCATACTTGAGGTTGAGATCTCTAGGGTTTGTCCTTGAATGAAAGTGTTTAAAGTTTGTTGTTCTATCTCCCAAGCATAGAATCATATCAAAAATATTCCTTTCATTTTGGTGAACCTGCATTTAGAACATCATAATGCTGATTTGGAGTGCATCATCACCCTAGATCTTACTTGCATTAACATTGCATTAGGGTTTGCATTAGTTAATTGGCATTCTAGGTTTTATAATTTTCCATTAGTGAAAGTGCATATAGGTTGCATTTTTTCACCTCAAATCATTGAAAATCATCTAAAATCCACATTTGCACTTAAGTTCCAGATCATACAAACTAAAAAGCATAAAAAATCACTTAATTTTTTTTGAAAAAAAACCATCACTGGGACTCATATGCCCCTCTGGGTGATTTAGTCCCAGTGCTGATTTTAAACTACATTTTCTAGAATTTAAACTTATGTTTCTATGCTCCTATTTTTTGTTCATAACTTTCTATTTCAGTTTACAGGATTTATGTTTCATTCAATTCATTACATCTAGTTTACATTGGTTCATCTTGTGCATTGCTCAAATTCAAAATTGCATCTAGAACATTTAATTTTAGATTGTGGCATAATATAATTTCCTTGTTTAGTATCTGAAATTTTCATCATGGATATGTGTTTTGGTAAGCTTTGGATGTTCTTGAAGTCCTTATTGGATGTATCAAGTTGTGCTTTTGGAAATGACCCTAATGAAATTGAACTTTCTCATGCTCACTCAACTCCTAATGCATGTCCTCGTGATGTTGACATCATTGGAGAAGATGATGACAACAAGAATAAATTCTTAAATGATTTCCTTAACAACCTTGAATCTAATGCATCCTTTTATCCATCAATGAAACAACCAATACCCCCTATAATACCACCACCTGAGATGTTTGGTTACTTACATCTAGAAACTGAGATAATAATTGAACCTAAGTTCCCTATAATAGGTGAACCTAGTTCCTCTAAGCAAGCAAACACTCAACCATTCTATGCTAACAAAGTGACAGACACTTCCATCAAACTAGAAGAGACATATGGGAAAGGATTCACTATCTTGAGTAAACAAGGATGTGATACAACAAGTGAACATGAATTTCACTAAAGGGTTAATATATCAAGACCCTCCTCCCGATATGAATGTCCTTCCTCAAGAACAACCCATGCCTCATAACAAGGACACAAAAGATAGGATTATCTTAGGTCCTCCTCTGCATTCAACTCAAGAAGTTGGTGAATCTAGCAAGCAATGAAGGCCTTACAAACTAAAGAAACTAAAATTCCCTTGTCCACCATCTTCCACTGAAAGAACCTTTCTAAACCAAGGACTTATAACATTACCACCCATGAGAAAAAAGATAAAACTATATCCTAAAGACGAAAATGTTCCACATTGTCGATATCATAGTTTTCTTGCACATAGTACTGATGATTTTCGTGATTTAAAACATATATTTAAGAAGTTTGATATCATATAAATAGTCCCTTAAAGCAGGACCCTTCCGCTCCTTTCCATGTAACAGTTGAAGAACAATGATATTCTAACTATTACATGATAATACACTTATTGCAAATCATTTCAAAATGCAAGGAGCTCCTTTCCATCACCTATCTCGGCTCATTCTTGTCTTGCACTCAGTGGGGGCAAGAATCAAATAGCCTTCTCCTAGTAGTGCATTTTTTGTTGTCCCCTTAGCTAGTTGTCTTCCTTCGGTATATAATGAACATGATTGGGATGCAGATGACCTACTTTAGGTTGACTCGCATGTGCCTCACTATTCTTGTGCATTGTTCCTTTTTTTCTTTTGTGTGATTGCATGTCTGTAATGTGACCCCCCATGATGTTTTGTTTGATCTCTCTCTCTCTCTCTCTCTCTCTCTCTCTCTCTCTCTCTCTCTCTCTCTCTCTCTTTGTGACATTCCTCTATTTGTACCTCCATTCTTCTCATATATGTCGTACAACTTTTCACTTTTCCTTTTATCTTTTTCATTTTTCGTGTTTTTTTCTTTTGGGGATGACGCAAGGTGTCGACATTCATGTCTCTTCCATGTTGACCCAAAAGCTTTTCCTTTACTCTTCTTTATTTCTTTTCTTTGTCTTGTGTTTTCCTTTTGGGGATGACGCAAGGTGTCGAGACATTCATGTCTCTTCCATGTTGACCCAAACTGCTTTTTCTTTGTTTTTGATCTCTTCTTGTCATTCTTCCAATTCTACGTGTATTTTGGGAATGATGAAAGTTTTGAGCTCTCTAAAAACATTGTAGCAAGAACATACTAACCCCAAATCCATAGATCCCTTATGTGTGTTTGGTGTTTTCATTTTTGTGGCAACCCCCCTTTTTTCTCTTTTCTTTTGCATGACGTAGCTTCATTTGGAAACATATGACTTGGCATGGGGCTTTACAAGTTAGATCTCATGTCCTCTTTATTGTTAACATTTATCATTTTCTACTTTAAAGTAATTGCTCACAACATGGTGTTTAGCAATTTTTTTAAAGTGGGGGCATACATTGTCATCATTCTTTTGAATTTTTCATGTTTTAGTGTGTAGTCTTCTTACTTCATGCGATGTGTCTCTCACTTTGTGGATGACATTGGGTGTGATGTCCTTCTAGAGCATGATCTCTCTTAGCATATTATATTCCTCTTAGTGGCTTGATACAACACACTGCATCCCCTAAGTTATGAATCTTCTATTCTTTGATTGATTCTCTCTTGGAGACATTCAACATAATGTTCCCTAAGTTAAATACCTTACATGAACTAAGCAAGACTCATTTGAATGTTCCTTATTGTTGCATTTTCATTTTCGATTATATGGCCACCTTGCATAATACACTTTGCATGCCTATGAATCCATCTTGTTTGTTCATGAGTTTCAAGCATATCAAGCTTTTCTTGCCTCATGAAGCTCGAAGTTCATTTTTGTGTGGCGCATTATCAAAGTTATTAGGAGGTATAACTTTGATATGGTTTTTTGGGAAGCCCAACCAAGGCATGACATTCCCATAGCCACTCGTGTGTGTGTGAGTGCATACCAGTCATGTGTATGTGTCTTTCCTCTTTTAGATCCTCACCCAACAGATAGCTTGAAGTTTTGTTGCCTTAGAATGAGTGTGTGATTTTTGAACAAACAACCTAGATCTGATCCACATTGTGCTACACAAACATTCCAAGATTAATCCATCCATCCATCCCTTTTATTTCATTTTTTCTCTTTGTCTTTGGCAGTGTATTCTTGTGCCTTAATGATACTCTTTACATTATTTTCATGTGTTTTCTTTTGTGCCTATGTTGGTTTGCCATGGGACCTTTATCCTAGGGGCTTGATCACCCCTCTTGATCGTTGTCATCCTATCTTATCGGCATGGGTGCATTTGGACACCTCTTGATGCGATTTGTCTACTTTAGTGTGAGTTTGAAGCAAGTTCATCCTCTCACTAAAGTGGGGGCTAAATGTAGTGTCAAAAAATGTCACCAATGACATTTTCACACTTGTTTGGGCCCTCATAAAATTGAGCTTAATGTTTCCTTGACTTAATGTTGTAATGTGTTTAACACACTCACATTAGGTCTTGGGCCCTTGTAAACTAAATAAACCTAATCGTACCTTATTTTAAGGCTTTGTAAAGTGTTGTAACACATTTTCATACTTTTCTATGGTTGTCATTAATAATTGGGCTTCTTTATGCTTTAATTGGCCTTATGTTTCATCCAAAATCCTTAATTAATGCATCTTTTCGAGGATGATCCTGGCATAAATCAACATCCAATCATAATTTAAATGTGCTTTTAGGTTGTGTGGCCCAGATTTAGTGATTTGGGACTCATATGCCACCTTGGGTGTATGAGTCCCACCTAGGGTTTTGGGTCCCAATCTAGATTTTACACCTTTCTAAGCATTTTTGAAAATGGTCTCATAATTTGTGCCTAATGGGACTCATACGCCACCTTGGGGGTATGAGTCTCGTGTGGCCCAAAATCAAAATTAATTCAAATTCTTGGCAAGATTTTATCCTCCTAGATCTGATGTTGACTTGTAGTGTTGTAATTTCAGGAATTTTACATAAACACTTATAAATACAAGGTTCTTTCAGTCATTTTCACCCCAAGCATTCAAGTATTCATGCATATAGCAAGTTTGGGTTCACAAGAGAATTCAAGTGTTTACAAGAGCATTCAAGAGAATTTAAGGGAAGATTATCAAGTGATTTAGAGCATTATTCAAGCATCAAGCATCATGTCAAAGTCATCATGCATCATGTTTTTATTTAGCTAACAATTGTGATGTAGGGTTTCATGATTCAAGCTAGCATTCAAGTCAAGATCTATCTTATTCAAGAAAGAGTCAAGATCTACATCCATTGGAGCCACTTCATACATGTTTGCAGCACTTTATTGCTAGGGTTTCGTGAATTGCAACATCATATTTTGTTAATTCATCATTCTTCATTCCTATTTTGTTTCATTTCAAGGTTTGATTACCAAAATAGAGTTTGACCAAGGAAAACCCCTTTCTACTAACAAAACAACATTTTTTCCCTCTCTTTAGTGTGTAATTTGCAGGTCTAGGTTGAAGAAATATTAAAGAGAAAGTTTGGAGAACGTTGTCAAAGTGTTCAAAGTTGTCAAAGTTGTCACCTTGCATTGAAGATCATTGGAATACTTCTACAGGTTGAAAATCAGGGTTTCGAATATAGAACTTTATTGGAAAAGACAAAGCAAACATTGAAGACTAGAACCAAACTTCTAATTTCTAGAAAACCCTAACTGGATGGATATGCTATTTCTAGCGTATGAGTCCTAGTATAGGTCATTTTCTATATTTTTGTGATTCTAGACACCCTTTTGCCAGATTTTAGTTTCTGCCAAGAAACCCTAAAATGGGACTAAATCGCCTAGACTTGCATATGAGTCCCAACAGGATTTAAAATTAATGTTTTCATCATTTCATAGCTTCATTCAGTCTCCTTCAGGTTTCCAGGTGCACACCTTTCATCTCTCAGCTTTTCATTTCATTTTACATGCTTTTCTAGGTCATATAGTGAAAGATTGCATTGCATTAGGTTTAAACATCATATCTTACATTTCATTAGTCTTTCCAAGCCCTAGCTTGGTGGTGAACCCCTCTTGAATTTATAATCAGACCCTAGGGAAACCCTATTGCAAGATCCCTTTCTCTTTTGCATACTTGAGGTTGAGATCTCTAGGGTTTGTCCTTGAATGAAAGTGTTTGAAGTTTGTTGTTCTATCTCCCGAGCATAGAATCACATGAAATTCTTCCTTTCACCATCAAATGGGGGAACTTATGCATATGCCAAAATTCCTTTCAAATTTTCAAATGAAGGAGCAACCTTCTAGAATGTCATGGAAATTTCCTTTGGTGACATTATTAATAAGATCATTCTAATATACCTAGATCATCTTACAATGTTCTCAAAAAATAAAGATTAGATTGCACACTCGGAGTAATTTTTTTTCCAAATCAATAATTTTAGAGTCTCCTTGAATTTGAAGAAGTGTTTTTTTGAGTCCCTCAAGGTAAAACATTAGGACACATGAGCTCTAAAGAAGGGGTTTCCTTTGACCTTGATAGAGTAGAATCCATCTTAGGGATCTCCTTATTAGTAAACAAGAAAATGGTTCAATACTTCCTTAGGAAGATTTATATTTGATTTCACTAGATTACTAAAACCCATAACCCTTATTTTAAATAGGGATAGAGACTTAAAATAGAATATTGAAGGTAGAGAATATTCTAAAAAAATAAAAGGATCAATATCAATAACACCAATCTTAGTGAATGCTAACTTGTCTAAGGATGTCATAACATGTGTTTATGGTGGATTTCATAGTCTTGCAACAATACTAACACAAAATAATTATTCAAGAAAGGGTGAGAATCCAATTACTCTCAAGGACTATGAGTTAAAGTACAATTTTGTTGAAAATAAAACATATGTACTACTTAAAAAAGGTTGAAGACATTTAGACACCTCATATTAGAAAACAGAGTAACATTTGTTGTGCATCCTAGTGTTAGGGAATATATAATGGAAGGGGAGATAAGTGAAAAGATGATAAATTGGATAACTAAAATAATAGAATATGATATTTATAGCAATCCCTTAAAATTGATAAAAGAAAGGGCATTGTGTCAACACATTGTTGATGATAAGAAGTTGAATGGATCATAGATCACATAAAATGAGAAAGTCATATATATTTTTCTAAATAAGATCTAGAGATATGGATTGAGGGAATCATTTAATTTATAAAGGGAATATAGAAATAATCTCTTGTTCCAAGAGGTCATAGAGGATACCAAGGGTTTTTAACTTTAATTGATGATTTTCTTTTAAAAATAATTTATAATAGACTTTTGTTAAGGTGTATCTCAAGAAAGCCCATATGCTAGACAACCTTTCCCCCTCTTTTCATGTGTGTGAGTTAGATCCAAAAAATTTGACAGCAAAAATGCTATAGGAAAACATAGAGCAAAATGTGACATGTCATCTTAAATGTGAAGATCCCAAAAATCATCATTTCTAGTCAAGGGAACCCATGCATTGACCACTCAATTAAAGCTCTCTTTTTTATCACAGGTGCACCAATACCTACCCTTCTCAGATCTACTACTATTTCATCATTTTTCAATTTCATATGTATGGAAAATTATATTTTCAAATCTAGGGTTTATTCAAAATAGGCTTATTAAAATACACATCAAATTTCTCCTCTTTTCAACACAAACAAACCAAACCCTAGAAAATTGGCTATCCTTTGAGGAAGATAGCCAATCATAAAAACCATAGGTGGTTTGTGTTTGAACGTGAAGGAAATGAAAGAATTGATCTGATTTAATCAACTAGTTAGATCTAGGATCTATTTTCCTAATTTACAGATTCAATAATGATAGTAGGAGGGAGGTTCTCTAAGATGGTGCACTTCATCCCATGTAAAAAAATTAATGATCTAGTACACATGACTAGTATGTTTCCTATGAATTTTGTAAGCTTACATGGTTTTCCAAGGAGCATAGTTTCAAAAAGGGACACTAAATTTGCAGGATAATTTCTTAGGACCTTGTGGAAAAAGATGAAAGTACAATTCATGTTTATCTTAGAATTCCATCTATAGACTAATGGACAAACTAATTTTGTAAATATGAGCTTAAGAAATCTACTAATATTTCTAGTAAGAGAAAAGACAAAAAATGGGACATGATTCTATCTCAAGAAAAGTTTAGATATAACAATTCAATAAATATAAGTGCTAGAAATATACCATTTTAAATTGTGAATGATAGTATTTCAAGAAATGTATCAAAGTTAAAAGACATCAACAATGAAGGAAAAAAAAGTGTGGAGGAAAAATAATTTGTAAAACACATCAATCAAGTACATGTGGAAGTACGAAGTCACTTTAAGTATAAGAATGAAGAATAGAAGGAAAAGGTTGGCAAGACAAGAAGGCACAAAGAGTTTGTAAAGGTGAAGTAATGGTATATCTTAAAAAGGAAATATTTTTGGTTGGGACCTACAACAAGCTAAAGATGAAGAAATTTGGACCCTGTAAGGTTGTGTAGAATTTTTTATTGAAGAAATACATACGAATTAGAATTACAAGAAGGGATGGGCATATCCTTAGTGTTCAAAGTCACAAACTTGGACTAGTATCATGAAGGAGGCCTAACCAGTAATAGTGTAGAAAATCCAATGTAGAAACCCATACCACCATATCTAAAAGAGGATATCAAAGATATATTGTATAGAGATTTGGGAAAAAGAAACACACTAGGAAATGTGAGGAATATTTGGTGAAATGGAGAGGTAAAGCAAAGGAAGACTCGAGCTAGATTTCTAGGATTGAGATAGATTATATTAGTTTCCCTCTAGATATTAGAAAGTGAGGGATTCACTTTTCAAATGCCCTTGTTTTATTAATGTAGGAGAATCCAAGGGAGCAAGGGTAGTCTTCATCAACCAAAAATAGTTTTGATTTGTTTATTAGGAGGTTCATTCACTATAAATAGTTGCACAAGAAGCCATTATATTTTATTATATTTTATATTTTGAGTTCATAATTTTGAGGATATTTTTTTTTATGGATGTGATGTTAATTTTTGAGGTGATATATATGATTAATATATTATAAATCATCTTGAGAGTGTTTGCATGTAGTTAGTTATTCATAATTTTGATTATTTCTATTTGTGGTAGGTTATTTGGAGTTTGCACCAAAAGAATAATATTTATAAGGATTTAATTAATTATTGAGGGTATAAATTATATACCATGAAGTGGTTCTCCACCATTTTATTGTTTGAATATATAAGCCAGTTATTTTTATCCTATAACATGTTTTATAAAGCATTAAAGTTTACACCACCCTAAAGGTGATACAAATCACTTGGTAGGTTAGATATTGTTATACATTTCACACCTACAATAACTACGAAAGAAGGAAGAGGACAAGGGAAGAGTTGAGGGTAGAGAATTGGAGGTCCAAGTGCAATTATAGGGATAGAAGTTCAAAATAGAGTTTAAGGATGAGAAATATGTCACTAAAAGTATCAAATATTAATTGAATCACTTAGTTGTAATAATTTTAATTAGTAGTAAACAAAAGGATTATAGCTACATGTAATAGGCCTATTGTAGAAAGTTCTAATCAATTGAATGTGAGATCAATTAAAGTCTATTTTATTTTCTTATAAATTAATTGTTTTTTAGACTGCAAGAATCAAGTAGCCCCCCTATAAAATCTAGTATACATGGTAAAAAAAATTATGTGACCAGTGAGTTTGGCATGACACACCCTCTGGTACCACAAGGACAGAGGGAGATTGGACCTCGTGACCTCTTGCTTGTAAAAATATGGTTTAGCCAATCGAGCCATGGCCCCCACCCCTTCCTATAAATTAATGCTAATATTATGTTGTTTGAGTATTTAGCTACATGGTTGGACAACTATTTATTAGATCATCTTTTAGAGTGAATAAAGCTAATCACCTAATTAATTATTATTATATCCTTGTTCACACTAGCTCATGCTTAAACTTACTTAGGTAATGTGATTTTTAATCTCAAGTCATAATATTAGAACACATCACGATATAATTTAATCCTTACCTAGGGTTTCATTTAGGGTTTATTTATCCTTTATCAATAATAATGCATTCTATATTGTATTAATATTTTTAGTAGTGCATCAACATAATTCTCAAGTTTTGATAGAAAATCATTTTTTCTCTCAAGTATATAATAAGATGTTTTGGTTGTAAGTCATTTTTAGGAGTTGTGGGGTTCAAGAATCAACTCAAACCTCCTCCCATGATTACATCAAGTTCATAACTGTCACAACTCACACATGGCTTGCTCTACTATGTCAACGATTTAGTCATTGCAAGTTCAAAACACATGGTAGAAATATGATAACTTAGCTCCTCTCTAAAATTTTTGCATAAATTTATGGTTGACCCTTTTGATAAACTTGTTATGTGGAAGAAGTTGTTCAATTCCAAAGTAATGAAAATATAGAAGGATATATGTAGAATCCAATAGGGTGGAAAATAATATAATAAATATTTAGTTATTCATCACACTCCTATATGTATATTAGGGTAAAAACTATAATTATTATTTAGTTGGAAGTGAAAAAATATAATGATATGAATTATTATTTCAGGGATATTTCTCTCTCCCCTCTTTCTCTTTTCTTCAAAATTGTTTCTTCTATTAAGGAGAATTTGATGTTGGTGGTGGATAAAATTGATATTCCTAGTAGAGTGTTGGTTTCGGATTATGATGTTGAGGTGGCGACTAGTTGGAAACTTTCCTTTGACATTTCCAAACCTTTGAAGAAGGCTAATCTTGTGAGGGATGGGGTGGCCTGGTTTCCCCCTCCCCCTAGATGGTTCAAAATCAACTTTGATGGTTCAACTAAAGGAAATCCAAAACCTGCTAGTTGTGGGGGAGTGTTGAGAGATCACAATGGTAGGTTTGTTTCAGCGATGGCACTCCCTTTAGGAATCCAGACAAACCACCTTGTTGAAGCTGTAGTTGCCTATCATAACATCAAATTGGCTAGGGATATGAGGATCTCTAAACTCTAGATTGAACGTGATTTGTTAAACATTGTGAATTGCCTTAAGGAAAGGTCTCCTCCATCATGGTCTATTAATAATTTTATTTCGGATGCAATTTCTTTATGTGGTGAATTTGATGAAATTTACATCTCTCATGCCTATAGAGAGGCTAATGCAGTGGCTAATTGGCTGGCTAATTAGGGTGTGTCATCGACTAGATCATGGGGGGAGGATGACGCCCTTCCCATTGATTTAAGGAGACTTATTCTTAATGAACTTCATTAATTTTATGCCCACCTCCTTGGTATCGGGTTTGCATGGGTATCATGAAGTTTGTTGCTTGATTAGACTTCTCGCACATCTAATGCTCATTGGTAATTGTGGCCTTCTTCAGCTGAGTTGTCTAAGTGTCTTCTTCATTATTTCCTTATGTACTACCCTTGATAACCTCACACGCTTTCTGGGTGGTTTTATTTCTATTTCCCTTGGTTTGTTCTAGTTGTGCTTTCTTTCTGTGACAATTCGATGATGGGTGGAGATAGGTGTCGAACAGAGCCGTTGTCTTGTGGGGAAACTAGAGCCAATGCCAGAGTTTGGGAAATATTGCAGAGTGGTGGTGTTACTCCTTTTATGGAGAGACTGAATGGTTTTAAATCCTCAGTTTCTAAGGAGTTTTTTGACACTTGGCATGGCCATGTGGTGAGTATGTTTGGTAGGGATACTACCATTAACAAAGAGTTTATTGTTGAGGTCACAGGTTTGTCTATGGAAGGCAAAAAATTCTATAGGGACAAGAACATTTTGTAGTCTGCTAGAGAAAATTTTCGCTGTGACAAGGAAAGGGCTAAAATGGTTTGTTTGTACTATGGGGGCTATGATAGAACCAAGATTAAACCTATTTGGCGGGAGGTTGTGGTGGCGTTGATGTGTTACTTCACTCTTGCTGGTAGATATATAGTGCTTTATGGAAATCACTTTGTGTTGCTCAACCACTTCCACCATGGTAAGCTGGTGTCTTTCCCTTTTTACCTATTGATGCCTTTGGAAGAGGGTATTGCAAATTACAGAAAAAACCCTAGGAATCCCTTTTTGTATGAAGGTTTAATGCTGCTTATTATTGATTTTATTAAAGCTAATTGCATTATTAGAACCCCTCGGTCCCCTGTTTCTAAGAAGAAGGGGAAGGCAAGTGTGAAATGTAGGATTGAAGAAATACAGGATTCAGATGGTACAGAGTTAGAGGAGGAGTCAGAGGGCTGGTCTGATGGCTATTCCACTCATTTGGACTACACTCCTTCGATGGGTGTTCTTAATCCCTCAACCTCCAAAGCTGCTCTGCATGCTAAACACAAGTTGAAGGCTTTAGAGGGTGTCGTTGATGGTTCTGCTAGTAAGAGGCCAAAGGGTCGTGCTAAGGTGGTGGATGTTAATATTCAGGAGATGGCAAGGAATATTCAGGGTGAGAATTTTGGTATTGGTGGGTCCCCTGTTGCTTGTAAGAGGAATTTGGTGGTCAATCTTGAAGACTCTACTTGGCAGTCAACTTCTAAGGATCGGGAGAAGGCCAAGCTTGTTTTTGAGGATATGCAGAGGGAGGAACCTCTGGTTGGGTCACACCAGGGAAGGGGTGTGTTCTGGGGGGCAATGGATTATTCTCAAGCGTCGGGTCTGGTTAAAGAAGGGGCTGATATCTCGTTTAATCTACTCATGTGGCTCATTAAAGAGATGCAA
Organism: Sequoia sempervirens; assembly: GCA_007258455.2. NCBI lineage: Eukaryota > Viridiplantae > Streptophyta > Pinopsida > Cupressales > Cupressaceae > Sequoia > Sequoia sempervirens. The sequence goes on from VDFB02058242.1 coordinate 236,572,713, forward strand.
GACCTCCATAACAAGCATGAGACCATTGCCAAGTGTAACATTTCCACTCTTCATAGTCTTAAGGAGCAGGAGTCTATTTTTGGGATTACTAGATCTTTGAACACCAATGTCGGTTGTATGGTGGATGAGCTAGCTGCCCTAAAGAATGATTATGGTCCGAGATTGACTTTGCTGGAAAGGTAGAATAGGCAGCTTTGTAGGGACTTGGACACACTTATTAACATCAGTAGAGAGAAGTTGGAGGCTTCGGCTGAGGGTATGGTTTTCCTCAATTAGAAAGTGAAAGAGTTGACCGGGAAGGGACTGTTTGATGACTAGGAGAACTTGGTTCGTGGGTAGGGAGCTGGGATGGACATGCATTCTACTAATTTGGTTGTTGGCCCGAGTGTGCGTACTAGGAGCAAAATAAAGAAAGGTAAGAAGGACCCTGCTTGTGATGCTAAAGAAATCATGGATATACATGATAGGTTGGCGGCCAAGGATTTGGAGGTGGCTAAAATTCGTAAAGAGTTGCTCTAATGGCCGTGTGGCTTGTCTTTCTATTTTTTGTGTTTTGGTTGTTTTGGTCTACTGATGGTGTGTTGATGGACTATTAATCAACTGGTTTTTTGTTGCTTCTGGGTGGGAAATCATTTGTCTTATCTTTACTGCCACTGTCTTTTTTGTTCAAGGTTTCAGGTACCCTTCAAAACTTGTTTATCATTAATAAAAAACAATACATTTGGCCTCTCAAATCTTGTGCATGGATATTCCATAAATAAAAAATTTACATATTATAATTCAAATTATAGTGTCTAAAGTAGTTATGTTATTAATCTTTCCCTAACCTTTTATACTTGTGGGATGTATCTCATATGATTTTTTATTGTTAATATTAATACATACTTTGATTGTCTCCATGAACTAGGTTGAAGGTCAAATTGATTAAAAAACAAATGACTTTTTTATGTTATGACAACATCAAAAAATTACTATAAATTTTTACTTTGATAAATCACTCATCAATCATTCTTATAATACCTTGATTATTAGATGAAATAATTTTTAAACTAATTTAATAGATCTTATTGATTTTTTATTAGTGAGTAGATTAAGCATTTATAACTACTCAATATTTATTTTTTAGTCTATTTATTAATGTATTCAACTAAAAATAATAATCATAATTTATGCATGTTATTAAAATAAGGCATCTTACTAAAAAATAGATGAGGATCCTCTCCAATTTGAAAACATATCAATAATATCTAAACTCAAACATTAGTGGAGTCAATGTATGATAAATGGTCTTAATTATAACAATTGGATCTCTAAATAACATTTTTTCAAAGAGGAAAAAGAATGACAATTAAATTGCTCAAAAAATTATTTGACCAAATGGACTTGGTTATAAGGATGTTGATATCTAATTGTAGACACCCTAAATTGACTCCTCATTCCATAAATTATAGTTTAGTTTGTAATTAATTAAATTAAATATTTAATTAATTATTATCCTCATTCTTTTTAATTAATAAAATTATTGAGTTGATTAGTTTCTCTCCACCATCACATTTAATTAATGCTCCATTCATAAAAGGTTAATTAATTTATTTATTTTAATTCAACCTTAATCTTTATTTTCCTAAGTCCTCAATCCCAATTAAGTTAATTAATCCTTGATTAATTAACTTAATCCACCTCCTAATTTCTTCATTAAAATTTCTTGTAATTTTTATTTCCTCATACTTCCCCAAACTTGTAGTCATGTTACATGTGTCCTCCAAGCCCTCTTAAAGTATTGCATGCACATGTCACTTTTCCTCTCCAATTCATCCTTTGACCTCCCTTTCTGTTGGATGCTCACACATGTGTGAGATCCTCATCCCCATGAAGCCACCCTACACTTTCCTTTTCTTCCCACTTGTCACACCTCCAAGCTTGCACCTCTTACACTTTGCCAGTTTTTTTTCCACTTGTCATCTTCTTGTTCTTCCCAACATGTGCACACACATGTGCAAGCACACATTTCTCTCTTTCCCATGCCACATGTCACATTTGCATTCCTCCACCTTGTGACACTTGTCACAAGGCTAAGTCGCCACCTTGTGAAACTTATCACAATGCTAAGCCTCCACTCTCTCCTTCAATTCCAACTGTCCATCTCACAAGAAGATATTAACCATCCATTCATCCTTCCAAAAATATATAAATTGGAAACTTTCCATCCCATTTTCATATCTCATGTCTTCTAAACTTATGTTGTTGAATTCATCATCAAAATCTCTTCCATACCCAAGCTATGTTGCATTAGAGAACAACCACATATTTTCATTGTCAAAGAAGATCAAGTAGACATGGGTGCATCTACTTCAACTCAATCCATGAGGTGAGGAAGGTAAAAAGCAAGTTAATTGTGTATTATTTGCATTTATCTTATTTTTTATTCTTTTGTCCATTTTTATCTTCACTAATATGGTTAAAAAAATAAATGCACCAAAATCCTATAAAAAATTAGAAGTTATTATATGTTAAGCACTCCCAAAGTTTTGATTATTTATATGAGAAAATTTTTCATTTATCGAATTATTTAACAATTACTATTACAACACTCAAAACTGAAACCTATGACCTTCCATTTGTTATCGGATTGCTCTACCAACTAATTTAATGTCCCCTCTTTGGACATCCCATCATCATTCTAAGTGTGGCTTATGTCCAACACCTCCCTTAAGCCACATTATAGGTGCTTGAGATTCTTATCCTAGCTCTGATACCACAACAAGATTGCACAACTATGAATCCTCAATCTAAACATTACATCTTTGCAGGTTATCTAAATGGTATAAAAGGATATCAGCTTCTCCACCCAACCACACATGATTTTTTCATTGAGAAAGTGTTAAGTTTTAGGAGGATCCTACTAACTCTACACTTGACATTTCTCCCTTTATTCAACACTCACTTGGTTTTTATGATTTTTCTCGTGACTCCAATCATCCGCAATAGATTCTTGAGGTAGATACTTCTTCTTTTGACAATGAGGATAGTCATGGGGAGAAATTTACATCTAATTCACCACATTCTTTGGAGGATGATATTTTGGCACCTAACTCACCCACTTCTTGCCCTCTCTGGGTTAGATAGGCACTTGACAATGTAGGTACTTGGGTAGGGAATCTACTATATTTTATATGTACATAATCAAATTATTAAAATCGACATCAAATGGATGTGAATATTGATTTCCTTCATGGAGACCTTGTGTAGGAGATCCAACCATCAAGGTTTTTCCATAATTCATCCTTAGTGTGCAGACTTAGGAAATCCATTTATGGCATCAAACAAACCCCTAGCGCTTGGTATGCCAAGATGGATTCCTTCCTTCTAGCTTCTAGTTTTACTTGGTGTCATTCAAATCCTAATGTGTACTTCTTGTAGCGGGATGATTCATTATTGCTACTATTACTTTATGTTGATGATCTACTTGTCATTGGGAGTTCTTCATCTACTATTACAACAGTGAAGTTTACTCTCTAGAATAGGTCTGACATGACTAACATGGGTTTACCACATTATTTTCTTGGCACTAAGATTTCATAATCTAATATAGGGATCACTTTTTCTTGACACAACTACACCATTGATCTTCTTGCTGAATTTCACATGGCTGACTATAAATTGTCTCTAACTCCCTTTCTCTCTGAGATCAAGCTAAATTTTTAATAGTATCATTTATTTGACTCATACCAATCCTGGCATTTCATATCTTGTTAGCATAGTTTTAAGATTTATGTAGGAGCCTTGTGATCTACATTAAAAATTAGCTAATAGGATCCTTTGTTATCTTTAAGACATTATCAAATTTGGGATCCACTATCGATTTGACATGGAGGTTGATTTTCTTAGCTATATAGATTTAAATTGGCTAGTGATTCTCAGATTAACAATTCCACTTTTGACTATATTTTCTCACTTGCATCTAGTCCTAGCAATTGATCTAGAAAAAGCAACATGTTATTTATTTATCTTCCATAGAGGTCAAGTATCAAGGAGTTGTTAATGCAAACACAGGTTATTTGGATTCAAGGTATTCTCAATAAGTTGGTATTTCCTTTAGATAACCCACTATCATTTATTGTGACAATCAAAGTACTATTTAAATATGGATGAATCCAATTCAACACCAACAAATAAAACATATTGAGATTCATATGCATTTCATTTGGGAGCCCATTCATAGTTAGATCATTAACTATACTAATCTGAAGGGAAGCAATGATTGCATTGTAAAAGAATTTAATCATAAAGCTCCTAGTCATTTGTGTAAAATGATAAGCATGAAGCTCATGCTCGCCTCACTGTTATAATTTGTTGCACACCCTCCATTCGTCAAATTCAATCAAGACAAGTTTCGAAGTTTTATTCATAATAAAATGGCTTTCAAATAATCGTTATATAAAAGATGTTATAAAGTTGAATAAGCACGAGTGTTATAACAACAATTGGACACTGTTCCCTCTCTCCTATACTTGTTCTTACATATTAGAAGTGTAAATTGTATTATATAAATAATAATATATGGTATTAGTTGTACTAAATCAATTTTGACTTTATTTGTTTAATAGATTTAATACATGTTCTATTTGTATTAATATTTATCATTGAATATAATTATTTATTTTTTTTAAATTTTAAAAAAAAAAATTTAGAATGTTTTAAAGATGGAGTCTTTGAACTATTTTAAAATTGTCTAGTAGGAAACTTCTAAAATAAGATGGAAATATGCAATTTTTTTAAAAATATATATATAATAGATGAAAATAAAAGAGATAATAGAAAAGTATAGAATGCCAATAGCAATATATTGTAAAAATTCTTTTAACTTATAAATATATATAAGGATCATTAAATTCTTTTACAATGCATTTCATTTGGGAGCCCATTCATAGTTAGATCATTAAATTGTTCATATATTAATTTATTATTTAATGAAATATATTTAATTTTGATTTTGAAAAACATATTAACATGTGGATCTATTGATGCTAATATTACAATCCAAATCACAGTAATGTAATTTAATTGTTCTAAATATGTGAACTAATTCTCACAATTTTAATAGTTTTTTCTAAGCTACAAAGAAATGTTGCCAACCAAGATTAAGATCTCACTTGCGAGAAATCACTCTAACCCATTAAGCAATGGCATCCTCCTATCTACTACCCAATCATATAAAATAATGTATTTCTTCTTGCATTTATATGTCTGCTTACATCACTTTGAACCCCACTAATGTATGGGGTAGGCCAGATGATAAGGACCCTCCGACTACTGGCACTGCTCTCACCACTTAAGTGGTTTTGTTTTTGTTTTTATTTATTTTTAGGCTAGGTTCATGCGACTTTCCGGGATGTGCCTTTTTACCACCCACCTTTTTTTGTGAATGTGTATTATTATCTTTAATTAATAGTAATTGACACTTATTCATCAAAAAAAAAGTCTCACATAAACAACCATTGCATTGTCATGCCACCAACCTCACTGTCAAAAAATTTGACAAATGCATTACAACCACACAATCTATTCCCTATAATCCAACGAACTTTATTGACTACTCTACACATATACATATGTATAAATGAAACTTAACATATAATCAAATCTTATTTCAATTAGTATAAAAACTACAACTCACTTAAACTCTTCCATTAACACATTGAAAACAATGTATTGTGAGACTGACCTGTGATAACAGAGAGAAAAGCCTTCCTGACTATCAAAATTCACAGCAGCTGCAAACATTTTAAGCCATTAGTATCACCAATTCAAAGTAATAGTATTGCCTTCATATTCTAGGCGTGGATCTCAAATTCATTAATAAAATTGGAAGAAATATCCCTCCACAATGGTGAGTGATTAACAAAGTCAAGAAAAAGCTTTCCTTTAATACTTACCATTTAATGTTGCCCACCAAGATGAAGATCTCACACCACTCTTAACATAATGCCAGATCATCCTCATATCATATAAAATAATGTGAAACTTCTGCCAATCCACGTAACATAATGCCAGATTTCTTCTTTTATTTATATGGCTGCTTACGTAAACGAGTTTGACAGGGGAAGGACCAGAAATGCTATTCATTATACAGCCGACCACATATATGATATGAACAAGGAGAGCCACAACAAAATGGTCCTCACATCTAGAGCTACCTCCTCCTTTCTTTCCATAATGAAGTGTCCACTTCAATTCATGACTCAACTTTTGTCCTTAATCCATTCTTCCTCTTCGATACACGACACCACCATCTTCACAAAATGTAAAGATGCCATGACTTTCACCACTGATGAATTGAGGCCTTGGACCAAGGGGATCCCACATTGTCTATATCATATTCTTTCAAAGTCACTTTTATAAATCGTATAGATGTTTATTTGGAGTCTCATCAAAAAATTCTATTGTCCTTTCAAAGATTTCTCATTACAAAAGACTTCTTATGGTATCAAAATATCAAACGATTAGATAAACATTATCAACCAAAATCTTTAGATCATAGACAGTTGTTAAAGGTTTATTGAATGACACATTCAAAAAAATTAATAAAAAAACTTATTTCACATGATTTATCATAGAATAAATCATTTGGGTCATCTTGTCACAATTTAAATTGTAAGTTAATGAAATTTGTCAACATTTTGGTAAAGGGAGTCAATACTTCCCAAAAGGGATGAAATAATAAGGTGGCTTAAATTTTAAATAATTATTAATTTCATCTAAAAAAGAAGGGTTGTCACTATACAAAGCAGTGATAGAAATCTAATCAATTTCATAATTAGCTAAATGATCTACCATTGTAATAACACACATATAACAATGAGATAATATGACTTCCTTACATTATGAGCTAAGGGGGAGGGATTCCTCTAGAAATATAACAAGATACCAATTAGGGCACAAACACTTCTTTAGTGTATTGATCACAATAAGAAAATCACCTTCCACAACAATATGTTGAACACTAATAGATGAAGCTAGTGCCAAGCCTACAACCACTCCTTCCCATTTCACCTCATTATTAGTCTTATGACCCAAAAATAACAAGCCACCAAGTAGGAAACTACCATCTTCTTTATAGAGGACAATCCCATCCCTAGAATTCCATGGGTTGCTTTGTGTGCCCCATCAAAATTCAAACTGATAAATCTTGTAAGGAGAAAGGGGTAGTTTTCTCCACTCCTTTTTTTTACATTTTACAATTGAAACTTGCTCCTTTGGTTGGTAAAATATAGAAAAATAGGGACATAGAAAATATAAAGGGATGACATCAAATATGGACCTCTCTTCCTATTTTCATTAGGAAATGAGATCCACACAAAGAATTGACTTGCAACCCTTAGGTGAGTCAACTCAATGAGGGAGTCTACTGGTTTCCTTGTGATTGAGGATGGGGGTGTCATCCTGAACAACACTTTTGGAAGAAAAACTAAATATAGTAGCTACCACTTAGATTTTGTAGATGAAGCATAAAACTATGAGAAACAACAAAGTTCTAGTGCCCAGATCTGAGAAAGGATAAACATTATGTACCTGTCACCAAAAGCACTTTTTGAAAAGTTGTCTAGGACTCATTCGCCCATTAGGGAATGAGTCCCTTTTATAGGAATTAAAATATGATTTTACAATCCTCAGCCCTTGGGTCTGCACTTCTGTTTCCCCCAAATCCCACTGTCAAAAAGCCATAAATAAATTCAAGATCTGAGTTTCTATGGCTTGACAACAAAGGTGACAAAAAATGCAACTTTGCAAAATTTCTCTTTTGAGATATTCAACTTTTCTTCAACCTATGAACCTACACATACACAAGAGGAGAAAAATTGTTTATTTTTGGTGAATGGGGGTTTTCCTTGGTCAAACCTCGTTTTAGTAATTAAACCTTAAAATGAAACAATAAAACATGAAAGGAATGATGAATGAACAAATGCTATGTTGCAACTCATCAAACCCTTAATTTGAAACCCTTGAATGGAGATCCTTGAAGGACTGAAACTTGCATGAAATGGCTTGAATAGGATGTTTATTTGATGTCTTGAATGAATGCTTGAATGCTTGACTTGGATCTTGAAACCTACATCACAATGTTAGCTCCAGAAACATGCATGATGCTTGATAACTTTGACATGACGCTCTTGATCTTGATTGCTATTGTAGATGCCTGATAAATCTGCTCTCCAATGCTCTTGACAATAATATTTTCTCTTAGGATTGATCTCTCAAAAATCTAATTGAAAACTTCTAGTTGATTTGATAAAATAACCTTGTATTTATAGATATCTATCCTTAATTTCCCAAAAATTAAACATTACAAGCCGACATTGAAATTTGAATTTGGAATTATAAAAATACCACCAAAAACATGTTTTAAAAATGAGTTCAAAGGCTTAGGGAAGACCCATTCACCCATGGGCGAATGGGTCCCAGGTCCCTATTCTTGGAACACAAATTGCACAAGGTAATGTATTATGTGTTGGCATTAATTGTTGTCGGGTTTCCCCTTTGAAAAATGTAATTTATTAGGCTTGTAGATGTAAAATAGGGCTTATTAAGGCATAATTAAGTCCAATTTAATTGAGGGGACCCAAACAAAGTGTGAAAATGTAAAGGAGTAGATTTTTCTACACAACATTTAGGCCCACTTTAGTGAGAGGATGAGCGCAAGTGCAAACTCACACTAATGTAGCCAAATATGCACCAAGAGGGGGTCCAAGTGTATAAATGTTAAAAGGATAGGATGACAAAGATCAAGGAAGTGGCCAAGGCCCCGAGATCAAGATCCCATGGAAAGCCAACATAAGCACAAGGGAACACACACGAGATGTATGATATGAAGCAACAAGACAAGATACACAAACATACAATGTCAAAGACTTAAAGAAAGAAATAAAAAGGGGTGGATCAAGCCTCGATTTTTTGTCCAACACGATGTGGATCAAGCCTTAGCTGTTTGTCAGAAAACATTTACAAGTGAAAAATTTTTGTTCACTATGCAAACCAAATGTGCTCACACAAGCTAGTGAAAATCTGTTTTCCACTAGGTGAGCCCCAAAAAGGTGCCTAATGGGAAAGTCATGCCAGGTCTACAAGCTCCCATACATACAACCATACCAAAAGTTATACCTCTTGATAACTTTGATAAGATGCCACACAACATGCTCTGCTAGTGCTCCACTAAATTCAATAAGAAATGTCAAAATGTTAATGCCAAAATGAAATAATACCAATGTCAATAAAATAATGCTAATGTAAATGTCACACTTCCTAGGAGATGTATGCTATCATCACTAAGAAGGGAACATGAAAACAATGAATGGGGAACCATATGCCCCCCACTTAAAATGTCAAAATACTTTCTATGTTGGTATTTTAATTAGAAAGAGAGGAATATGTGAACCTTGAAAAAAATGCACACCTCAAAGAACTAGTTATCCTTGCCCCCCAATTATAGAGACAAATACTACCACCAAGAACTATCATGTTGCTGCCAAGATATGGTTGCACTTGAGATTGTACCACCATGAATGGCAATGAGCAAGACACATAAAGCTACTAATGAGACATAGTGATGAGCAACGTGATAGGATGAAAATTAGTATCAATTAGAGGAAATAGGTGCATCAACACAAGGAAGAGCACCACAATTCTTAAGATGTTGAATTTTATCACTCAAAGTCTTACATTCATTAGTAGAATGACCATGAACTCCATGATATGCGTAAAATGAATTTTTTTGTAAAATTTCTTTCGTGTTTTTGGAGGAAGAGTAATCAAGTGTGGTTTGAGAAGCCTCGACAAGATAGTCTCTTGATCAATAGTAGGGGATAGTTCTTTCTTAGCACAAGACGTCATACACACGGTAGATGATAAGACATTAGATGAGGATGAATATAAAGTTTGGAAACCTATACCTTTGAAGTATGGTATAGACTTCACTTGATTTCTATCCATTTTGAGAAAGGAGATTGTATCCAAGACTGTAACATGCTTCCAACTTAGATGAAGATATTTTATGCCTCTTAGAAGGTTTGGCTTCTTCATGAGCACACAAATCCTTGTTAATATTTGTAAAGTTAAGCATCTTCCTGCATGAGGTATGGGAGTTGAAGAGCCCCCATCACTATCATGGGTTAATGTTGCTGATGTAGAACCAAGTTGAGAAAATGAAACACAAGGTTCTTTTGGTTTAGATTGTGAGATTTTGTACTCTCCCATAAAGGAGGGTGTAAAATCTAATTGTATAGGAGCAAATTTGCACCCATCTTGTAAATTCCCCTTTTACATCCTCCACCTTAGAAAAATAAAATCTGACCAAGTAATTTCACGTCCTCATTTCATACCCCATCCACTTGGCACTTTTTTATAGTTTCAAAGGGGGAATTTTTGTTGGGGATGCACACGCAGCGCATAGATGTCTATGAGGTGCGCTATCATTCTGACAGGATTCCTTCCTTTGGAATCTGCAAAGGCGTTACATTATCCATTGGTGATAAAACATAATGCCCCTCTGCCTTCCTGTCGACCTTTGAACAAATCTTTCCTTCCCAAACCTTCTTCAAATGGATATCTTTCACTTCCAATCCATCTTCTTGGCAATTCTTGATCTTCTACACACTAATTTGATCCTCTCCCCATTCTCTCCTCTTGCAACTTCAAGCTACTTGCTGCACTATTGGCTTCATGACTCCAACTATCACAACATTCTTCACATCTTCACATCTACCACATAAGTTGCAACTTGGTATCTTGCGGGACTACTTTCGATTTTGTTGTGGCTATGTCGACTTTTCCATAGTTGTGGACTTGCATTCCTCTCGCATTGGCCCGGAGTGCCTTTGGTCGAGGGTGGTTATGCTTTCACATTACTACTTTTTTGTTGGATTTGAGTAGCATAGTGTCTCTTGTAGTACTTGGTTTCATTTTTTGTTCTAGCATTGTTTTCTTTATCGTATTTTTACATATCTATCCATCTCGTTGTCCGTGGAGGTGGAAACACTGAAGCAGGGATTTGACTATGAAAAACCCCTATACAGCCACAACATCTTTCCCCTCTTGGTTATGTGTAGGTATGTGTTTGTGTGGAGCTTGCTAGCAAATTGTACCCTTCATGAGTTCATTTCCACCACCTTCGTTCTTCTTGTTTCTATATCATAAAATATCATTTTAGTCATTATGTTATTTATCATTCTAGTTAGCACTCCAAACCTCAACCGCTAATTTGTCAGTAGGTTCATTGTACCTTTCACTATCCTTTTTCACTTTTTGTCCATATGGACTCCAACACACCTATGAGATGCCAGTGTGTCACGTTGTCATCCCTAATTTGCACTATCATCCCTAATCTACGATGTTGTCCATTGACAGAGAGTTGTCCAAGGTACAGTTTGGGTTCCAGAAACCTGCTCGCTTAGTCCCACCAAAACTCTCAGGTAAGTAGAGTGACATAAGCACTGAGAGTGATCTTCATTCTCTATCCTTGACATAAAACACTTGTCCAACTTGAGGTAGATCGGGGCAGCCTTCCACTCTCAGCTCTCTGTGACATGGATCCTTGGTGTGGTTGGTCCCCCTCCTCTACATTTTGGTGAACCCGACATGAACCATTCTGGTTTTGTTTGGTAGTGTTGAAAGACCCTTTCCTCATATCCTAGGAGTTTTTTGGGTGTCAGTGTTGCAAGGAAATTAGCCTTGCAACCCAACCTAGGACCCCTAGTGGCATAGCTGGAAGGTTCCATAAGCATCATGGAATGAAACCTTAAGTGGGTTACTGTCTCCCATGAAAGCTTTGTTTAGTGTACATAGAAAAGGCCTCCTTTTCACATCTACCCATTCCATTTGTGCAACTTGTGAGTGGATCTCCTACCATAACATTCACCTTGCAAGACTTGTCGATGAATTATAATAGAGAACCATCTCCCTTATACATCCCCACACGTATCAACAGAAACACTACAACGATTGTTCTCATTGAGGAGATTATGTTGATTAATTTCCTACACAAGGATGGGTATGAAGAAACTAGAAGCACTATTCATACACACAATGGGCTTTCTATTCCTCCCATCAGTTGCATCACCTTGTCAGTCGTAGTTGGGCCTAGATCTGTAAATGCACTCTTTGACATAATCCAAGGGTCTAAATTGTTCAGGGTGAAACTAGGTATCCCCTAGTTGGCCACTATGAATACAGTTCCCTCCGTAGTTCACAAGTTTCTAAAGTTTTCCCATGAGGGTATGGTGCATGTAGTCCACAACATCAGTTATAAGCCGCCAATCGCACGTGGGGGCTACTCTCTAGATCACTTCTAGACTAAGCCCATTGGTCCACTTCCTCCTAGGACAGACCTCTTGTACCAAACTTATGTGAGGTACAAGAGTAGGGGCATAACACCTAAAGTGAGATGCCCTCCTCCCTATGCCATTTCGCATAGAGCTTGCCTCAAGGCAGACAGTGAGGTTGCCTTGGCTTGAAAAAGAGAAGAGGAGAAGAATGTCCAATGCCCTTCTTCTTTTTATTCTATTGTTCCTTTGTCGCTTCATCTTTCCCTACTACAACACCATGGTCTTCTTCTCCTAGGAATTTTCTAGAGAGCCAGATGGTTCCTGCTTGGAAAAATCCCAAGTGTCCAACGTTTTAATTTCACGTCTTACCCATGGTGCCTTGGCCCGTTCGGTATGGTAATGGGAAGGTTCCCCATGGAGCGTATTCTATGTCTCAGCCTCAGTGGCCTCCTACTGCTCTTTCCTCTCAAGCAATGAATGGGAAGAGGCCCTCCACCAAGGCATTGGAGTCTGCGCCACCCGTTGTTCCATAATCCTCTTAATCTCTTCCTCCTATTTTCATCTAGGAATCCCTCCCTCCACTGGAAATGGCTAAGATGGATACTCTAATGGTGAAATAGGAGTCTTATGTCGCTTCTCAACCAGTAGCATCTAGCTCTTGGAGTTGCAACTGCCTTGTGCATGAGCACAAGCATCGGAGGAAGGCTCTGGCCACTGATCAAGCCACCTTGCCTGAAATGGAAGAGGAGACGGAAACTCCCACTTTGGCACCTTCTACTATGTCCTCTCTACTTAATTCCTTCAACTTTTGTCTTTCTTCAAGCTTCAACCACAAACGTAAAATATCCTCACCCGAAGAGGGTGTAGGTGTTTATTGCTCCTTCGATTGATTTTCCCCTTTTGATGTCCCTTCTAGACATCCCACCATTTTCGAAACCCGTGGACATGCCAAATACCACAATGGTTTCCACCACAATTCACTCCTCTTCCTCCATGCCCTCTACTTCATCTATGGGGATCTCGCATCCTTTGATGAAGCAAAAAATGGAGGATGACCCTACTAGCAATGGGAGTCAGACGAAGAGCTCACCTTCTTCAAAGGGTGGTTATGTGTTGGCTTGTGTTGTCCTGGTGACAAAGGAAGCCCCAACGTCCCCAGAGTTCATAACTACTCCCAAGTCATTCAGAGAGCCTAGAAGTGGATCTCAGGCACCACCTACTTTGCTTAATACTCCTATGAATTGCATGTTTAATTATGTGGATGAGGTCCAAACCTTATCAGCAATCTTCATGAAATCACTAACGTTCACCCCACAAGAACTGAGTGGAGAAGACCTTGAGGGACCTTCTTCCTTGGCTCTTGTTTTGGGAGGGTTGGAGGGTTCCCCCTTGATATTCTTCCCTTGCACACTTGTCCACCCTCCCCTTATGATGATCTAGACTGGGAGAATGATGACCTCTTGGTTGATGAGGACTAGGGGGTGCCTCTTCTTTATCTATAGATTAGATTACGTGTGTTTTTGTGTTCACCCATGCTTGCGTTATGTGTTCCTAAATGACCCTTGTCACCCTTGTAGGTGCTTGGATACATGAGTTTTTTTATGTCGTAAAACTTCCTCTATTTGTCACATCATTCTTCCTCTGTTGTGTATTGATTTTCGACAATTGGGGACGATACAAAGTGTTGGGGACATTTAGGCCTCCCTTCCATGTTGACCAATTATTTTTATTTTTTATTTATTTTTTCTTCATGTGCCATTCTTCATATGGTTTGATATAGTAGGGGGTTGATGACAGTTCATTTATATATTATTATATCTATTTATCTATATTTATGAGTAGCTTTGATCCTGAAATATCATATCACCCATGTCCCTTGTTCATGATGTTATTGTCTTTTTTTTCTTTGCTCTTATCTTTCTTGTTTGTTTTGTGATGTTGTGGTGCTCATGTGTTGTCCCTCGCATGTGCGACAAAATTACCACGGTTACATCTCGTTATGCTCTGCAGACCACAACATCACTTTTTCATTCTTGTTTTTATCTCCTTAGGATTTCACGTGCCTTGGTGTTTGGCACACACCATCCTAAGGGGGGGCTATCATGTCACTTCAATTTTTAGAAAATGCATTCGATGGCCAGTGAATCTTTTCTTGAAAATATTTTTCAAAAAATTGCATTCCTCAACAAGGACCCCTAGCAGAATACTTTTCCTTCATCATGGGTTCATAAAGAAAGAATTTGAAAAAATTTCCTACAAGGAGGGAGCACCTTCCCCTGTGGGAAAAGGTCTGACCTTCCCCTTGTGAGGGGACCTTCTTCCTTTCGAAATCCTTACATCTTTCAAAAGGATTTCTTGATGTTGAATTGATTTGTGAAAAATACTCGTGCACTTTCAAACTAAGTGTCCCTTGAGTGGACCCCTTTTATTTTAAATGGTTCCCTAGGGACCTCTTTGAAAACTTATCCTTCAAATTTTTTTTACTATCTACATGACTATCTACTTGTCTACCTGTGTGGCTGCTTTTTAATTTCTAACATGTTTTGTCTATGGATTAACATGTTGCTTTGCAGGTGTGCCTATGAAGTTTCTTTCCAGTCTAACTCTATGGAGTTCCCTTACATTGGGCTTCCTTTAGGAGAAAATACCTGGGGGTGCCTTATTTGCAGGTTTGAGGACCTGCGAAGTGCTTGCATCTTGCGAGATTTATCCATCATTGGTCTATGGGCCTTCGTTGCACTTTTTTTGAACCTCCTTAGGAGAGAGTACCTATGGAGTTATTTTCTTGCCCTGCGCTTTCAAGTTCACCGGATTGTGGTTTGCCTCCTTGACGATTTAGGTATACATTTTAAAACTCTTTCAACCTACTTTACTGAAACACTCATTGGCACTCATGTTCACTAAAGTGGGTCCAAAATGTGTAGCATTGAATTTGCACCCCTCTTGAAAATTCTCCTTTTACATCCTCCACCTTAGAAAAATCAAATTTGACTAAGTAATTTCATGTCCTCATTCTGTACCCCATCCACTTGGTGCTTGTTTTTAGTGTCGATGGGAGAATTTCTATCAGGGACGAGCATGTGATACGCAGACGTCTGCATGACGCATTGTCATCGTCATAGGATTCCTACCTCTAGAGTTTGTAGAGGCATTACGTTCTCCATTGTCGATGAAACGTAACGCCCCTGCGCCTTCTTGCTAACCTTTGAACGATTCTTTCTCTCCCAAGCCTTCTTCAAATGGTTATCTTTCACTTCCAATCATCTTCTTGGCAATTCTTGATCTTCTACACACTAATTCGATCCTCTCCCCATTCTCTACTCTTGCAACTTCAATCTACTTGTATTATTGGCTTCATGACTCCAACAATCACAACATTTTTCACATCTACCATGGAAGCTACAACTTGGTGGCTTGCGGGACTGCTTTTGACATTGTTACGGCTACATCAACTCTGCCATAGTTCTGGACTTGCATTCCTCTCCCATTGGCCTTGAGTTCCTTTGGTCAAGGGTGGTAACACTTTTGTATTACTACTTTTTTGTTGGATTTGAGTATTATAGTGTCTCTCGTACTGCTTGGTTTCATTTTCATTCTAGAATTGTTTTCTTTATCATATCTCTGCATATCTATCTATCTAGCTATCTATGGAGGTGGAAACATCAAAGCGGGGGTTTGAATATAGCGAACCCCTATACAGCCCCAACATTTTTCCCCTCTCAGTTGTGTGTAAGTACACATTCATGTGGAGCTTGTTGGCGAAATGGACCCTTCATCGGTTCATTTCCACCACCTTTGTTCTGGTTATTTCTATATCATCTTTTCTATCATTTTAGTCATTCTACTATTTATCATTTTGGTTAGCACTCCAAACCTCAACTGCTAAGTTGTCAATAGGTTCATTATACCTTTCACTATCCTTTTGCACTTTTTGT
The DNA here is from genome assembly GCA_007258455.2 of Sequoia sempervirens. Taxonomy (NCBI): domain Eukaryota; kingdom Viridiplantae; phylum Streptophyta; class Pinopsida; order Cupressales; family Cupressaceae; genus Sequoia; species Sequoia sempervirens. The sequence continues at coordinate 236,588,965 of VDFB02058242.1, forward strand.
TCATACAGTCACTAACACACCTTTGAGATGCTAGTGTTCCATGTTGTTGTCCCTGTTATGCACTATTGTCCCCTAGTAGAGAGTTATCTGAGGTACAGTTTTGGTTCCAAAAACCTGCTCGCTTAGTCCCACCAAAAATCTCAGGTAAGTAGAGTGAAAAAAGAACTGAGAGCGCTCTTCATTCTCTATCCTTGACATAAAACACTTGTCCAACTTGAGGTAGATCAAGGCAGCCTTCCACTCTCGGCTCTCTGTGACCTGGAGCCTTGGTATGGTTGGTCCCCCTCCTCTACATTAATGAACCCCAATCCTCCCTAAAACATGTGTTTGAAGATGAATCATTTGTAATTGACTCTGGACTTTGAGGGTGAGATTTTGGACTCTTCTTTGAAACAAGGTGTAAAATCTAACAACCCCTAATCGTCGCCTAAGAGTTTTGTTGTAGGTGAGAGACAATTAGGATTACCATCAACTTGTATAGGTTCTACTTTGGAAGTTGAAATTCAAAGTATTAGGGGAGTTGGAAGTTCTATGATCATGTTGAACTTGTGTATTATATCTTTGTTCATCTTCTTCAATCGTGTATATCTTGTTGTATTCAAATTTCATCTCATGGTGAAGAGTAGATGGGAATCCTTTCATTGCATGAATCCATGGTCTCCCTAGGAAAAGGTTGTATGAAAGAGATCTTGGAATTATATGGATAGGGGTAGGAAAAACTATAAGTTCAACCTCAATAGGTAATGTGATAATTCCTAATGGTTTCCTATTAACATTTTCAAAGCCATGAATATTAACATCATTGAGTTGAATAATCTTCTTGTCCACACAAATTTTATTAGAAGAGAACAATGATACAAACATTAATACCTACTCCATTGTCTACGAGAGTGCACCTAACTACAGTTTCATTGATGATCACCTTTATCATTAAGGCCTCGTGTTTATTTTGGATCTCAAGCGAGGGTAATTCATGTTGATGGAATGTGATATTTGACTATCACTTGCATACAATCAAAGGAGCTTGCTACATCATTCAATTTAATAGAAGATTGGATATCATTCTTCTACAAAAATTCTTGGAACATCCTATTGTATGTAGGTGATGTTTGAATCAAATCCCAAAGGGAGATGGTTATTGGAGAACGATGAAGTTGCTCAACAACATCATACTCTTTACCACTATGCTGAGGAATGTTATATATGTGATCAATTGTGTGATAAGTTGGTTGTTGTGACATATGTTTACTAGGGAGTTGCATTATAAAATTCAAGATATCTACTAGAGTTGATTTATGAGGTCCTATGATGGGAGGTGATTTAGGATGCTCACTAATTAAAGGAGATCCAATTTGTGCATTCATAACCTCAACTGAGTTACCTAGATGACCTTCTAGGGAGGGGAGATCTAATGTGAACTTAACATCTTCATCTATGTCATCCATCTTAGTGTTTGTTGAGAGAAATGTAGCACTAGAAGAGGGACAAACAAGATTCTCATGATGCTCAATACCTTCGTCACAAGTAGGAGAGGTATTGGGAAAAGAGTAACTAGGATTGCTATGATTGTCTATGATTGCATCTATAGAGAAGGGGGATTCACTACTCATGAGTTATCTTCATTCAGAGAGCCTCATGGGGCGAACTTCCCTAAACTACCTTAGGAATAGCACGATATTTCTAGAATTGGAAAGAGCAGGTCACAAAGATTTTCTAGACAAACTGACAAGCTCTCAGCCAGAGGACAACAACGCAGAATACGGGCGATAGCGCAATGCATTTGCGTCTCGTATGGACCAAAAAGCGATTTTATCACAGAAAATGACAAACAAAATACTTCTATTGTAATTTCTAAGGACTTCCAAATTACAAGAAAGTAACAGAAAGTGATAGTCCATTGAAATAAAGTGAAGTATAAATGATAGAGATAGGGAGAAGAAAGGAAATACTTACAGCCACAAGAGTGATGAATCCTCCAACAAGTGAATGTCTTCAAAACCTACATCTGTAAGATATCTGGAGAAAGTGTTGGGGCTGTATAGGGGTTTTCCTTAGTCAAACCCCCATTTTGGTGTTCCCACCTCCACGGACAGTCAAGAAGATAGAGAAAGAGAGAAATGAGCAAAGCGTGTGGTGAAAGCAAAACCCGCTTTAGGAGTAGAACCTGCACCACCATGTATGAGTGATAAAATCAAATCCCATTTGAGGAGAACCTGTATCACAAAAGAGGTGATAAAAGAAATCCCTGCTCAAGGAGGAGAACCTGTATCACAAAGTATAGATGCAATAGAAAGGATATGTGGAATCCCAAGATGCTCACAAGCATGAAATAAGGGAGATGAAGTTGCAAGAGCCAAAGGAGCTACAAAGAGGGAGACAAAGAGAGTTGTAAAAGCCAAGAGTGTGTTGCAAAGGGTTCTATGAGAGATTGAGAATGTAGTTGTAGCAAGAAATGGAGTTGTGCAAGCAAGAGAGGAAAGAGGTAAAAAGGAGAAGCCAAGATGCAAGAGAGAAGCTAGAAGTCCTTAGAATAATGGAGCTAGAAGAAGTTAGAAGCTAGAATTGGAGGAAGAGAGTTGCAAATGAAGTGAAAAGATAGCATTTAATGAGGGAAAAGAAGCTTCTCCAACTGTTACAAGGCATCCCCAATTGTTACCATTGACAAAGGTAAGTGACAAGTGAAAAGCCTGCTCAGAGACAATTGTTTGAGCATTGAAATGTCATAGAGCGCTAGCGCGGTGCACGAATGTCCACATGGCACGCTAGTGTATGGACATGTCATGCTACAAAACGACGATAACGAAAGAAGCACAAATTTGGTGAAAAGATTTCATGCGAGGGTAGCTACTAAAAAGTGGTGTTGGAGCATCCTGAGAAGGGAAAAAGGTTGATGCAGGGGCCAAAATGAGCCTACTCAAGATGCTAAGGGAGTGGAAACTAAAGCAAATACAAGAATGTATGTGAAATTGCAAGGGGTGCAATTTTATGACTATACAACATCCTTTTGCACAAAAGCTTTAGTGAATGATCTAACATGTCAAAGTCATCACAACTAAAGGGTTTGAATGATATTCTTTCACCAAGGTTTATCATTTAGTTTATGGTTTTTATTTTGAATATTTTAGGGTAGTTTTCAGTTTTCAATGATTGTAAAATGCAAATTAATCTATCTAAACTATGAAATAATGCTGAAAATAAAGTAAATGTATACATATCTGAAACTATCTACAACTGAAACATGCAAAATTTTTCCCAATTTTCAATTCCTAAACTAAATGGATGATTACACCTAATGCATAAAACAAAAGTTCCTAAAAATTGACATACTCAAATAGTGGTTTACCAACAGATCTGGGAAGTACAAAAGACCACAAAAATGCTCAGAAAAGTTGGTTTTGATAGGCTCTCAAGGACTCATTCTCCCATGGATGAATGGGTCCTTTTTACAGGGTTTGAAAAATGAAAATTGTGATTTTTGGGTTGTTGTA
>VDFB02058242.1:236602088-236621030 GCA_007258455.2 Sequoia sempervirens
TTTGTTGTAGGTGAGAGACAATTAGGATTACCATCAACTTGTATAGGTTCTACTTTGGAAGTTGAAATTCAAAGTATTAGGGGAGTTGGAAGTTCTATGATCATGTTGAACTTGTGTATTATATCTTTGTTCATCTTCTCTAATCGTGTATATCTTGTTGTATTCAAATTTCATCTCATGGTGAAGAGTAGATGGGACTCCTTTCATTGCATGAATCCATCGTCTCCCTAGGAGAAGGTTGTATGAAAGAGATCTTGGAATTATATGGATAGGGGTAGGAAAAACTATAAGTTCAACCTCAATAGGTAATGTGATAATTCCTAATGGTTTCCTATTAACATTGTCAAAGCCACGAATATTAACATCATTGAGTTGAATAATCTTCTTGTCCACACCAATTTTATTAGAGGAGAACAACAATACAAACATTAATACCTACTCCATTGTCTATGAGAGTGCACCTAACTACAGTTTCATTGATGATCACCTTTATCATTAAGGCCTCATGTTTATTTTGGATCTCAAGCGAGGGTAATTCATGTTGATGGAATGTGATATTTGACTTTTTCACTTTCATACAATCAAAGGAGCTTGCTACATTATTCAATTTAATAGAATATTTTATATCATTCTTCTACAAAACTTCTTGGAACATCCTATTGTATGTAGGTGATGTTTGAATCAAATCCCAAAGGGAGATGGTTATTTGAGAACGATGAAGTTGCTCAACAACATCATACTCTTTACCACTATGCTGAGGAATGTTATATGTGTGATCAATTGTGTGATAAGTTGGTTGTTGTGACACATGTTTACTAGGGAGTTGCATTATAAAATTCAAGATATCTACTAGAGTTGATTTATGAGATCCTATGATGGGAGGTGATTTAGGATGCTCACTAATTAAAGGAGATCCAATTTGTGCATTCATAACCTCAACTGAGTTACCTAGATGACCTTCTAGGGAGGGGGGATCTAATGTGAACTTAACATCTTCATCTATGTCATCCATCTTAGTGTTTTTTGAGAGAAATGTAGCACTAGAAGAGGGAGAAACAAGATTCTCATGACGCTCAATACCTTCGTCACAAGTAGGAGATGTATTGGGAAAAGATTAACTAGGATTGCTATGATTGTTTATGATTGCATCCTCTTGCACAAAAATATTTAGTGGATTATCTAGGTGAATGATCTAACATGTCAAAGTCATCACAACTAAAGGGTTTGAATGATATTCTTTCACCAAGGTTTATCATTTAGTTTATGGTTTTTATTTTGAATATTTTAGGGTAGTTTTCAGTTTTCAATGATTGTAAAATGCAAATTAATCTATCTAAACTATGAAATAATGCTGAAAATAAAGTAAATGTATACATATCTGAAACTATCTACAACTGAAACATGCAAAATTTTTCCCAATTTTCAATTCCTAAACTAAATGGATGATTACACCTAATGCATAAAACAAAAGTTCCTAAAAATTGACATACTCAAATAGTGGTTTACCAACAGATCTGGGAAGTACAAAAGACCACAAAAATGCTCAGAAAAGTTGGTTTTGATAGGCTCTCAAGGACTCATTCTCCCATGGATGAATGGGTCCTTTTTACAGGGTTTGAAAAATGAAAATTGTGATTTTTGGGTTGTTGTATGTGTTCTCTATTCCAGGTCTCAGACTATGGTTTTTGTGACAATTTTTTCTAGATTTAAGTGACCTAATGCAAGTAAAATTAATGAACAGTATGAAACTTTTTAAAATGCAATTTTGACTCAATTTTTGAATATGAATGATGAAAAGTACACTAATATGTAAGTATTATGCAAAATAAATGTAATATGCATGCAATGTTTTTTATTATTTTTTAGATTTTAAAGGATGCAAAATGCAAACCTAAAACCCTAAATGAGATGCAAACTAATGCAAGTTAAAAAACCCTAAATGAGATGCCAAATAATGCAATTCAATGCAATGCAAAGTAATGCAAATCCTAGATCTAGGGTTTAAATAGACTCCAAATTTCAGAATTTTGTTGTACAAAGTTGGGTTCACCAAAATGGAATATAGAAAATAAGTTTTACTAAATTTGAAATGGGGAAAATGGGGGTATGATGGACCTATCTTTCCTTGATTTCATTGGTAAATAAGATCCCCACAAATAATTGACTTACAACCCTTAGGAGATTCAACTAAATGGGGTAATCTGTTAGTGTCCTTATGATTGAGAATGGGGGTATCAGCCTGAACAACACTTTTGGGAGAAAAAATAAAAATAGTAAATCACTACAATCATGCAAGATGCCACTTAGATCTTGTAGATGAAGCATAAAACTATGAAAAACAACAAAGTTTTGGAAGATCTGAGAAGGGTTAAACACTATGTACCTGTCAGCAAAATTACTTTTTGAAAAGTTATCTGGGACTCATTCGCCCACTACGGAATGAGTCAGGTTTTTACATGAATTAAAATATGGTTTCACGATCCTCGGTCCTTGGTTCTATACTTCTAATTCCCCTAGATACCACTATCGAAAAGACATAAATAAATTCAAGATCTGAGTTTCCATGGCTTGACAACAAAGGTGACAACAAATGCAACTTTGCAAAATTTCTCTTTTGAGATCTTCAACTTTTCTTCAACCTATGAACCTGCACATACACAAGAGGGGAAAATTGTTTATTTTTGGTGAATGGGGGTTTTCCTTGGTCAAACCCCCTTTTGGTAATTAAACCTTGAAATGAAAAAATGAAACATGAAAGGAATGATGAATGAACAAATTATGCTATGTTGCAACTCACTAAACCCTTAATTTGAAACCCTTGAATGGAGATCCTTGAAGGATTGAAACTTGCATGAAATGGCTTGAATTGGATGTTGATTTGATGTCTTGAATGAATGATTGAATGCTTGACTTGGATATTGAAACCTACATCACAATATTATCTCCAAAACATGCATGATGCTTGATAACTTTGACATGATGCTCTTGATCTTGAGTTTTATTATAGATGCTTGATAAAGCTACTCTTCAATGCTCTTGACAATAATATTTTCTCTTAGGATTTATCTCTCAAAAATCTAATTGAGAACTTCAGTTGATTTGATAAAATAACCTTGTATTTATAGATATCTATCCTTAATTTCCCAAAAATTAAACATTACAAGCCGATGTTAAAATTTGAATTTGGGGTTATAAAATACTGCAAAAAAAATGTTTTAAAAATGGGTTAAAAGGCTTAGGGATAACCCATTCGCTCATGGGTGAATGGGTCCGAGGTCCCTATTCTTGGAACACACATTGCTCAAGGTAATGTATTATGTGTTGGAATTAACTGTTGTCTAGTTTCCCCTTTGGAAAATGTAATTTATTAGGCTTGTAGATGTAAAATATGGATTATTAAGGTAGAATTAAATCAAATTTAATTGAGGGGACCCAAGTAAAGTGTGAAAATGTAAAGGATTACATTTTTTCTACACTATAGTTGCTAAGAATCACCTTACTATTCTCTAAATGACTACCTCTTTACCCTCAAATGAGTGGACTATTTAAATATTGTAAACCATGTTAATAGTTTGGCGTTATTATTGATCTGTTTTATCTATTTTGAATTACCAAAAGATGCACCTACATGCATGAAAAAATGATCTATTTTATTTTCAATCATGTTGGTCATTTTCGGCCTCAATATTTGTGTGTATAGGGTAGAAGAATACCTACAAAATCAACTAAATAAAGGTCTTGGAAAATGGTGTGAGTGTTTGAGATTTTCTCTCTTCAACCTTTGAATTAAATTGGGCCATGACAACCTACGCCATTTTCTCTTTCAAATGTGTTCCTTCTTGCATAAACAATTATTTTGGAAACACTTAGATCTAATATATTCATTGCATGTCCATATCATCTTATTAATGACATCCTATAGATTTTCTTCATCATCATTGGAAATTGCATGTGCAAACTCATGCCCAAATGATAAATAGTATTTTATGGGTACAAAAAAGTTTATTTAGGAATTACTACATCAAATCTAGTCATAAATGGCCTTTTGAACATACAAGAGGTAGGTGGGAGTGTACAAAAAAAATGTAAGAGTTTTGGATTATCAAGGACTAGGGGTTAGGATACCTCATACTACATGCTAGTCGAGAAGTAAAATTATCGGGGATCAAGAGTGATGAGGAAGTCATGCTAATGGAGGTAATTCCAAACAAATGGTCCTTATGAGATGAGAGAGTGTTTAAATGTTGGGGATTGGGATTTTTAGATGAATCATACTTGGTACCACTTTGAAGGGAAGACCACATCTCAAACTATAATACAAATAATAAGGGAATTTATTAAGTGGTGGAGTTTCATAGATGCACAAGGAATAGTACCAAGGTAAGTGGATGGGTAAAAGTCTAGCTCCAACAAAGTATATGAGGGATTTGGTAGGGTTTAAGAGTCAAGGACAACAAGAAATGAGTACTTGGATAGAAGGAAGGCTACAAATTTCATTTTAATAAAGAATGTAGCAAAAAATATTGACTTGGGAACTGGGAGTTGGGGCAAGCATGAAAAGGGAACTTTGAAAATTCAATGAGGAAATAATGAAAGTAATGATGAGATAAGGGAGTTTGAAAGTAGAATGCAAATTAAATACTCAATTTATTCAATGCAAAATTTTAGGGATCAAAGCTTAGGGATGCTAGAGAAATTGCAGATCAAGGGAAGCATAAGTCCAAAACTCTAGTAGAAAAAGGGAGCTTAATTTAATGGACTAGTGTTTTGGTGTTTAGATGGATGGTATGTAAACATGGGATGGTTTGATATTCTAATAAACATAGGGAAAATTTATAATTCTAGGTATTGGGATGTCGAGATCAAAGGGAAAGATATGCTAGGAGGATGAAATGCTAGGAGGATGAAGTCTGAAAACCTGATAAGGACAAAGGGGAAGGTGAAGATGGATGGGATGGCATACTAGAATGGAAAACCTAAAATTCCAAGACTCTAACAATATTCAAAAACCCAAGGGAAATACCCAAACACACCCCACACTTAGAATATTTTTTATTTTTTATAAAATTTAACACATAATGAGCACATGGGAAATGACATAGGATAGCACTTGGAAAAAAATGACTCATTGAAACTCACTTTGATTATATCATATTAGTTATGAAAGGTGGGCTAACACAAACAAAATACAACATAAGGGAAAAAATTATCTTAATTATAAATTTTGTAGCCTGTTTAAAGTTGGGATCCAACACTAGCTCTAGTTGGGGATGTGTGTCTCTTACAAACATAGCAAGATTCGAAGTTATCTTAGGGTAGCATACCAAAAGAGAGACCAGAATAAAATTAATACAAACTACACTTAGTCTTAACCAACAAGTTTCAAGTCTGCAAAAAGATATAAATAATATATAAACTCTTCACCATGAGTCACAAATAGATAGACTACACAAAGCACACAAAATAGAGGTAATAAAATTGTGTTTAAAAGTAAAAATAGGCTAAAGCCTAAGAAAAAGAGTGTTTCAAGAATTGTACATGCATTGAAATTTTTGGAAACTTACTATTCAAGCTCTTGATGAAGAATAAATCTTCACCATATATTTTTTTTATGGTTATGAACCCAACCACATGAAATCAAAGTCTCCATTTTTCCCTTTGACTTGTGCTCTATCATTTCATACTAGGACCATGTCTCCAATGTTAAATTTTGTAGCACTATCCCCTTCATCAAATAGGCATTTTACCTATTGTTGTTTCTTTATGTTGATTGTTTGACCCTTTATTTTGCTCTCATCAAGTTCAATTAGCTAGTTTATTATACTAGTCATTACATCATCAAAATCTTCATTAATTTTTTGCGTAAACTTATCAAAAAGAAATAAATTATTTATGGGTAGACTCGTACTTACTCTATACACTAATTCAAAGGGTTACTTACCTATATAATTTTTTGGTGTCACTCTATCAACCCATATCCAATTTCAATTTAAAGTCACGTGCCTTTTTATTTCAGCCCAATAACCTTTTGATAATATTCATCAAGTTTTTATTTCTTTCATATTCATTCCCTTATATATGGTATGGGGAAGAAAGGGGGATAGTGATTCTATTCTAATTATACAATTTAGTAAAATTTATTGATCTAAAGCACATTGCATTATCAACTAGAGAATTCTACTTGACACAACAAGCCTTGGTATAATGTGATCAAGAATTAAATCTATTACCACTTTACATGTAGCTCTCTTTGTAGGAGTTTCCTTCACCCATTTTGTAAAATAATATATAGCTACAAGAATCCACTTGAATTTTCCACTAAACTTCTAAGTGATTTCACCAATTAAATTAACACCCCACTAGTGAAAAGAGACTTCTATGGTCAAGGTCCTTAAATGTAAGGCTTTATCCTTTAAGATTTCCTAAGAAACAATAACAAGTCCCACAAGTTATTACTAGCTTGTTCACATTAGAAAATAGGGATGGCCACTAATATCCAACTCTGAGGATTTGGTGGGTTGTATTTTTATCCATGTAATTCTTATCACATGCACCACTATGCATCTCAAATTATAATTTTTAAAATTCTTATTCATTTAGGTGTCTTAAGAAGACATTGTCCCTATTTATCCATATTAATTTTCCACAAATCAATCTATTTTTGTGCATGCAATTTTAGGGTTCTTCTCTATTTTTTGTTGTTGCTTCTAGATAGTTCATGCGGTGTAAATAATAAATAATTTCCATGTAACAAAGGCATTGTTGTAGATTTCACTCTTTATTCTAATCATCTTTAATGCCATTGTGATTTATACGAGCGACCTCAAAGTTTGATTCTACCATAAGTCTGGTTAAACCTTGTCCTTAGATCAATTTGGTAACTTAGATTTCAATGTTAAACTCTTATTTCTTATTGATCCACCCGCATCTTCTTCTAATCACTTCTTGCCAAGTAAAAATTCCCTTCACTATATATGTAGTGCATATGTAAAAAAATTGCATCAACTAAATAAGGTTTGAAATTTTGAATACCTTAACTAAGTCATAAGCCTATTTCTCTATAGAATCATACTTCAATTCAACACCATATAGCTTTTTACTAAAAAATATATGGTCCATTTTCATACCCATCTTAGTTTTTCTATAACAAAACAACAAGCGTACATGAAGCAAATGAAAACAAGTGAAAAGGTTTAGAGAAGTCTAATTAATCCAAAACTAGAGATTTCTTAATTTTCTCCTTAATTATTTGAAACACCTTAGTTGACTCACCATCCTAGGAAATATTTTATCTTTTATTCAACATTTTAATATTGATTTTGTTTTTCAAAAAATTAAAGACAAACTGCCTAACAAAATTAATTTGTCCAAACAAGGATTGTATACCTTTAACATTTTTTGGAAATGGTATCTTTTTAATAATAAAAACTCTCTCAAGATTAATTATGATCCCATCTTTGGAGACTATATGTCCCATCAATCTACTTTTAGTCACCCCAAATGTGATTTTTCTGGTTTTAGGAAACTTTCATATTCAAGGCACTTGTAAAAGATCTTCTCTAGATGACCACAGTGATCTTCCACTTTCTTTGAAAACTCTATCAATTCATCTTGGTAGATAACCATGATTATGTCAATTAGATCTAAAAATTCTAGCTATTAAGTCATCTTGGTATTCAACCGTGATTATTTCAAGTAGATACAAAAATGCCACATACATAGTTTGCTAGAAAGTATCCCAAACATTTGTTTGACCAAAAGAATTCAAACATAAACATACATGCACGCCCCCATGGAGTTATAAAATCTATTTATACTTCTTTGATTTTTTAACTTTCACCCAGTTATAGCTCAAGAATCCATCTATTATTGATGATAGCTTGTAGCCAATCACTTTTCTTAAGCAATGCTCTCATGTTAGGTAAATGACAGTTGCCTTTTAATGAGCCATATTTAGGCTCCTAAAATCTACACACAACCTAATGTCATTGTTCTTTTTCCTAATCAAAACCATGTTAGAAACCCATGAATAATGTCTAATATGTTTGATAATCCCTCCTTTGATCTTTGCAAGTCCCTATTGTATCTTGGGAATTAAGGTATGGTTTATGGGCATTTTTTTGCTTACAAGTCTTAGCATATAGTTTTAGGGAAGAGAATATTCTCCACGTATGCCTTTAGATCATCATATGAGAATGTGAATGTATTTGAATACTTTCTCAACAACATAATCTGTATTATTCTAATTTTAGGGATTCATATGTTTCTCTATGTAAATAATTTTGGGGTAAAATGTATGGCCAATGTGACTTCATTCAAATATTTTTCATGCACGGCTATTTTTTGTTTAAGCTTATATAGGTACTACCAAATGCTCATTGTAGGGTGGCCAAACCTTTTGGTATCTTTTTATTCTTTATTTAGATGATTTTATTACTAGAACTAATATATTTTTCATCCACATTTTCAATAAAGTGTTTAAAATCTATCTCTTGATTATGGTATAAATTGATGTAGTTGATAAAACTAAATAAATTAGAGTTATTGTTGAACATCAATTATGAATTTTGTCGAGGATGGAAGACCTTGTCAACATGTTAGCCTTTGAAATACTAGTCAATGTTATGTCCTCTAATCTAATGGCTATGTTAGAAGGAAAATCAACCATTACTTTTTTTCTCTTAACTCATTTTATGAAGAAGGCACCAAGCAATGCAATGGTCTTCAAAGAAATATTCTTATGTTGATTCAAAATTTTGTTTTTAGAAGCATACCTTCCTATAATATGGGAGATAACCAACTCTACATCTCCCAAGTTTTTAAGAATCTTAATTTTATGCTTCAAGAAAAAAGTAAACCTAATAGTAGAGCTTCATACTCTACCACATTGTTTATGGAATCAAACCCTAACTTGAACAAATATTTGAAGGACTCACCTTTATTGGAAATCCATGCAAACCTAACACCTACACATTATTTAGAACAAGCCCCATCAAAATGCATATTCAACACATTATTTGATAATATCTCCTACTCCTCTAGGACATGTTAATAATCATTACCATTTTCTACATTTTAACTTCAACCCTAAAGTTATCAATTTGTGTATAAATATAGTACATCTCTCAATATATATCATTATCCTCTTTAATTATGTCTAGATGTCTATTCTCTCTATCTAGTATAACATTTATTTCATTGATAGGAATAATAGCATAAGAAGAATCCATTTGGATATTTCTTCCAATATCAATAGACCACCTTCTAGATAATAGCATTCCATACTATGGGGGAATGTCAACCACAATAATATTAATATTGCAATCCTTCCCTTGGAATGCTTCCAATATAAATTTTAAAATTTTCATGAATCCTATCATAGGGACCTCATAGAATCCATATCAAAGCACTTACCAAATGACATGGTGACTTGTAGATCCAACATATTCATAACTTGTAAAGGCATGATATTTGTAGAGATCTAGAGTAGATCATGTAATTTCTAACAAGATTGTTAGTCTCGCCCTATCTATAGCCGGAGACTAATGTTTTCGGTTTGCTTTTTTCATTATTAATGCTTTTGTGGGGAGTGTGTAAACAGTTTAACCTAATATGATCGGAAGAAATTTTTCTATTAAACTGTAATTTCAATAATTTATTTCAAATTTTCTATTGACGGTATTTTTGCCGGGGTTTTTGGCATTTTACAATTACGAATTCATGAAAAAGTATCGTGACGAATCAAAAACGAATAGATTGTGCTTGGAAAGTTTAAGGTAATGTTTTTATGAATCATATTCGTATTAATTTGCATAGGAGCTAATGTCTTTCTAATGTTCTCGTTGTTTTTTAGCAGGGATGGCGCATGGACTGTAGCTGGTTGCGTGGCATTCTACAAAGAGGTTCACGTGCCTTGTCTATGCTTCCACATTTTCGATTCATGCATACCAGGGCAGTTGCAATTGATTTACTGGAAATTTTATTTTTGCTGCAGTGAAGTTATCATCTCACAATTCTGTACTTGATCATTTTGTTGATCCTTCTCTAACTCAATTGGATGAGGATGAGTTTTTTTTAATCACTTGAGGAGTTGGAGTCACATACCATAGGGTGATGATGACGAATTATTATCTGGTGTTGTCGATGAGGTTGATTACATTTCCCAGCCTAACAATGGAGAACAAACCGAAGATTTTGATTTGTTTAGCAGTGTGGATGGCATGGAGCTAGAAGTAGACATCCTTGAAAGCTCTGCTGGCTATTCAAACAATAAAAATCTAGATGCATTTGTTGGGGTCCCCTCTTCTCAGCAAGGAGGATCAAATGGCTCTGCTGCTGGGGAGCATCCTTATGGCGAACACTCTTCAAGAACTCTTTTTGTAAGAAATATTAACAGCAATGTGGAGGATAGCGAACTGCGGGACCTTTTTGAGGTACATATCTGTATCTGTAACAAGATTTGGTTGAATTGCTTTTGAAGAATCATAATTCTCTGTTGATAGGGCTCTTTAGATGGAGTAAACAGCTATTTTCTTGAGACTTGAACAGTTTGGATGCTTATATGCAAACTTTTTTTGTGCTTTATTGTTGTTCGCAATTTGGTTTATAAATTAATTATAACAGGTCTCTTATGTGGGTACAAATTCTAAACATTAGACAAATACAGAACACACGTGCAAAGGAAGTTGGCAAAACAGGGGCAGTTGTCAGACAAAATTATGAATAATGGATAGGTTGTTTACCTAATCCCCTTGGATAGGTAAATGAATACATTTGATTAATGTATCCAGGAATTGAATTCATAGTTATCTGCTTAAAAGATGGAAGCTGACTACTCCTCGAGCTGGTCTTGATAGATGGGGGTATCTGAAACGCCCTATGTTCAGATATTTTTTGCATGCATCCACAAAGCCTGTCTCCAAAAATAAAAAGTAGGCATTTTCTTCTCATAAAAAATTATAAGAAAAGGAAGTGAAAAGCACCTTTGGCAGTGCCTTGACACTCTCCCAGGGTAAATGCACTACCATTTGATTCTCAAAATAATTGATTAGTTCTCCTTTTAGGGCACAAGAACATATTGCTCAAGGTCCTCCCTCAAAGAGCATTTATCATGATTTCAGTGTAACATTTTCCCGGTAGAACTTTGAGATAAAGATCTGTTCAAGCACTGCTTTTAGATAAGAGATATGGATGTGCTCTTTGCTAATTTAATCTGAGATATACCATAGAAACACAAATCAAAATAACCATAGAAATACAAGAAACTAACAGCTTCATTTTCCTCATGTTGAATAACAGCATCTGAAACTGGAGTTTAGCAATCTTAAAAACTAGGTTGATTTTTGAATGACTCCTAAACTTAAAGAATTTATTGGATTAATAGAGAGTTTCCTGGTGACTATAAGATTTGTCTCTCAAAACGTACTAATTTGGTACAGTAATAGTAATTAGGGTTTACAATACAAGAAACTAACAACTCTCATTTTCATCATGTTTAATAACAGCATCTGAAACTGAAGTTCAGCAATCCTGGGTTGATTTTTCAATCTAAGACTTCTAAACTTAAAAGAATTTAGTGGATTAATAAAGCAAATTTAGGTTGAAGGGGAGAACAAAATATTTAAAAATTTGATGCAATATTAGTGGCAAGAGGAAAGCTAACATTTTTACACACTACTCAAAGAATTGTAAAAAATAAAGGACATGAACTCCAGACACAAAAAGACTTGCTAACAAATATTGGTTGTATTTGTTTACTTGTATCTTCTTTAGCAATATGGAGCCATACGTAGACTGTATACTGCATGCAAACACCGTGGATTTGTGATGATACTTTATTATGACATAAGGTTGGCACGCAATGCTATGAGATGATTATAGAACAAACCTTTGAGGCGAAGGAAATTAGACATACACTTTTCAATCCCTAAGGTATGAGAGATGTATCCTACTTTTTTGTGTTTTGGATTATCAATTATTGTTTACTTTCTGTGACCCGGTCTTTTCTATTGTCAAAGATTGTTTATTGGCTATTTACTTTCTCCTGTTAATGTACTTTCCTTTTGGTTGATTCGTCACATTTTGTTTTAGATTGCCACCATTGTATTGCTTTTTGCTCTATTAGTTTTGTACTAGTTATGTCATGTATTATAGATACCCTGGAGCCTGCACAACCTGTTGTTTCTTTCTTAAGATCTAGATTGTCTCCTTTATCTAGTTCAAGTGCTCTATATTAAATTAATTGCATTTAGTCTTAGCTCTCCACCATTATATCAATTTACCTGGCTTTATGAAATAAGGCTTTTTGATAATAAAATTGAAGAGTGTGAGAAATGAAAGTAAAAATATCTATTTAATTAATAGCATTTATGCTTGCTCTGTGTGATTCATTTTTTTTTATCTTCAAAAATTGTTCATTGGCTCTCTATTTGCTCCTGCCCATTTGCTTTTTCTTTTTGTTGATTCCTCACATTGTTTCAGATTACCACCGTTGTATGAGTTGGTGAGAATTGCAAAATTGGTGTTTTATGTATTCTAGGTTACAATCTATTTTTTTCTTTCTCATGCACTTAATTGTTTTTCTTTTATATAGTGCACACACTTTCTATTAAATTCATTGCATTTAGTTTTAGTGGTTTTTCTTTTTCTATTTGTTTTGGTTAACATGTTTTATGTATGCTAGATTACAACATGTCTTTTCAGCAGTATTTTATTGCTATTCTATCATGCATTCAAGTGATGCAGGCAGCAGTAATCTATAAGCAGTTTTTGAGTACTTTGTTTGTAGTATGTTAAAGCCTTGGATAGAGATACACACATATTGTTTAACCTACATCTATAAAGCAATTTACAGAAATATTATTAATAATTTCCAATACATGATTTTCAGGATTCATTTTGTTTGCTTTAACATTATCTCTAGAACTTTTTTTTTCATTTTGTTTGCTTTAACATTATCTCTAGAACTTTTTTTTCAATTTTAGCCCTGTTTGCATATTGCTTGAGAATGAATCTCTGTTTTGGTGTTAGATCTTGAACAACTTTGTGCTCTTATTTATTATGGTAACTTTAGGAAATTGTTATAAATCTTTTTGGTTTAGAATCTGAGGAACTATGCCAATATTATGAGTAGTCCAGGCTACAATCTTTGTAGAAAATTGAAAATATAATATTTGCAAACTTGATAATCTAGTGTGTTTTTAATCAGGAAATATTAGGAAACCATTCTATCCTTATAGTTATAGAAACCGTCATAAATCTTGATTATTCCCAAACTAGCAGGGAGGTGAATTTTTGAGAGTCTCGGTATCGGTAAGGTTTTTAGATTTTATTTGTTTTCTTGAGAAACTTGATAAAGTTTGTGATAAAAGTAAAATAATGCTACTTTGCAAAAATTCTGATGAATCTTTTATCAAGAATATTGAAAACTAACAAATATTAGGCACTAAAAATTTCCCTGCCTACATCTGTAGCAATGTGCAGTTGCACATCTGAACAGCATTTTCATGCATTTTGGTGCACACAAATTGTCTGCAAGCCCTAAGCCATACCTGCAAGCAGGCCTACAATAGTTTTCCAGCCAAGATGTGTATTTCACATTTTTCCAAAGCTCGGTTGTACACGATTCTATTTTTAAAATTTTCTTTTGATGTCTTGATGTCTTGAATTTTGCATGCATGGCCTGTGAGACTTGTAGGTTTTTATTTTAGGAAGGCTTTTGGCAGGATTTAATAAGAGTTGCTGCCTGTGAGACTTGTAGGTTTTTATTTTAGAAAGGCTTTTGGCAGTATTTAATAAGAGTTGCTACCAACTTATGTGATATTTGATAATCTATTGGCAAGTATCTATTTCAAGACATTTGAAAAAGAGTATGTAAAGAAGAATAATGAAGAATGTGGAAAGCATATAATCTGGTTCATTTGCATTATCTGGCATCTGGTTAAGCTCAGTGTTCTTATTTCTAACTATATGCTTGAATCTCTAGTAATGAAATTTCACATATAAATTGCCTTCTCCATTTGAATCTGTGGCTGTTTGCTGCTCAATATTTATTTAATGTTTCCAAATTCAAGATTCAAGCTGCATTTCAAACAGATGAAATTCGGCACACTCCTCCAAAAGATGAGATGCCAAGCCAGCTTTTGGACATCTTACAGTTAGGCTTCTTCGGTAAGCCCTCCAACAGTTATGCTAGCCAGTAATGGTTGCGATTTATCTTGTATCAAGGACTGCAATGATTGTTTCAGCTGCTATAAATGTTTTGTTTAGAACTTCATTTTTATTTCCTCCCATGTTTTTACTAGGAGCTTAGTTAATAAATGATGGGAATAACATATCAACTCTCCCTGTTTGCTATCTGCTTTTAACCACTATTGCCCACTCCTTTCTTTATGGTATTCCATCCACAACTTCATTATAGATATATATATTGCTTTACTAATTCAATCTTTCCCTTATGCAAAACTTTCAAGCTGTGACAAAATCAATGCTTCAGGGATGAGCACTGCAGTTGTTGGAAAAACAATCTATAGTCAGGATTGTAAAGAATGAGTAGCTCAATGCAAGAGTATCTCAGCAACAGATTTGAGTGTTTTCAAATTTTGGTTTCTAACTGGTCCATGTTCATTCAATAGTGCCTCTGTCAAAACATTCCCCAGTATCAAAAACCACTCGATGTACCCCGTCACAGTATTAATCCCTCCAAAGGAATGCTGAGATTGACAGTGATTTAGGGAAGACAGAATGCAATATATGCTTATTTTAGAGTAACATATCTTTTAGGCCATCCTATCCAAAGAATAAAACTGCACAGAAAATACAAATTCCTTTTTGCCAGAATTAGATTTCTTTACAATTGAAACATCAACTATTTTAAACAGAAACATATTTCAAACTCGAGAAAGTAAGATCCAAAAGTGAGATTTTAAATTTTAAAGAGGCCACAAGCATTCAAGAGCCAGGCATGCAAGCATCCATGTTGAAAAGAGCACAATTTAGCAGGTGGTGTTTTAAGGCTTGACCAATGTAATTTCCTCTACAGTTACATAAACAAATATAGATATGCCTACATATACATTGAAGCTCAGAAATTATGCTAAAGCAATGGCATCTCACACGAAACATGGCCTAGGCGGTGGACTCTGCTTATAGGGACCTAGCTGGTTCACAGCCCTCTTGTTATAACAGGCTTTCAGCTGCAATCCTGCAAGTCTCTACAACTCCCATCACTGTACTACTTTTAAATGTAATTTCCTCTACAGTTACATAAACAAATATAGATATGCCTACATATACATTGAAGCTCAGAAATTATGCTAAAGCAATGGCATCTCACACGAAACATGGACTTAGGCAGGGACTCTGCTTTAAGTAGAGACTCCAGCTGGCTCACAGCCCTTGTTATAACAGGCTTTCAGCCGTATCCGTCTTCTACAACTCCCCATCACTGTACTACTTTTAAATCTACGAATGTAAAATATATTTTAATTCCATACTGTCCTTGTAGTAAATAAGTTCAATTTTCACCGCACAAGAGCATCACTTAAAAATTGGGGTTCAAAATGATGCTAAGCGTGCATATGGTCTTCCTTGCTAGCATTTACTTTTCTCTCATATGAGCGCATTTGATTAACTGTCATGCAACATGCTTCGTTAATGAATGCTGGTGTTTTCTTCTTTATCGAGAAGAAGCAATAGTCTTGGATTCATTTGGTCGGTTTTCAGGTGTAGGTTGTGGATCGTTGCTTATTGTGTGTTTTATGCAAGGGCAGATGTCATGTCTTCCAAATCCAAGTCTGGTAAAGGAATTGTCTCGAATAACACGCTGTCAGCAATCATCAACTAGTCTTATACAGATATTTTAGGGCTCATTAAAGTCGTGCACTGTGCGAAAACAAAACGGGTATGTAAAGCGTACCAAGGTTGATATTGTTGTGGAGAAATTGGCATTTTCCGTTACTCAGACAGAGGAAAGTATATAATTTACTCACAAATCAACTTGAGAGCAAGCAACTGCAGTGCGGGTAATTGAGGAATATGTAAACCAGGGGTCATGGCAATCCTCAGTTTTCTGGTGCAGTGGGTTTGATGTTCCAAAATGACAAAATGAGGACATCAATAGGGCATAAGTTTTTTTTGTACCTGTTATGTATATGCTGTGACAGTAAATACATTTTTTACAACTACAATCAACAATAAAACAACAAAATTTAACGAACAAGCTAACAATTAATCTAGTAGCATAAGCTATCGAAATTAGTTACACATAGTTTATACAATCATAGTAATACAAGCTTTACAGATCAGCTTGCTTTAAGTATTCTTATGCTTAGTTATTTCGAGCAAGAAATTATTTGCTTAAGATGAAGTAGCCAGATCCCCACAAAATATACAGACAAATCCTTCAAGCAGCCAGATCCCCACAAAATATACAGACAAATCCTTCAAGCAGCTCAAGAGTAATCACTGTATTAGTAAGAAAGAGGATCATGTGCTTAAGATGAATAAACAGCAATTATTATTTCGAGAAATCTTTCATCAATTTAACCTTTACAAATCAGCAACTGTTTTGCCATTTTAGCTAAAACATAAAGAGCAACTCCTTCTGATGAACTAAAATTAGTAAATTTCCCCTAGTCCACCATTTACATCATATTACACAAGCCTGTTTCAAGATTACACATTTTTGACCAATTGAATCAATGAAAAAACTAAGCCAATGTAAGCTCTATGCTCTTTCACCACGAATCCTCCTAGCGAGCTGAATGTCTTTGGGCATGATGGTGACTCTCTTGGCGTGGATGGCACACAAGTTGGTATCTTCAAAGAGCCCCACCAGATATGCTTCCGCTGCCTCTTGCAATGCTAAGACAGCGTGGCTCTGGAATCGCAGATCGGTCTACAACAATCAAAACAGAACAACATTAACCAGGATACAGAACCGCCAGCCATAAACATAAGAGACATAATTTCCAAGGACTGAGGCTATAATATTATAAAACGCAAATCTTAATTGTACATGGAGAAATGAGGAAAAGTAGAGGGAGGATAGATGCATACCTTAAAATCCTGCGCAATTTCTCGAACCAGTCTCTGAAATGGCAGTTTCCGGATCAGAAGCTCAGTACTCTTCTGGTACTTACGAATCTCACTGATATACAGCAAATTTTAAAATTAGAAGCCGTACCCTATCAAGCAACTTAGGGTTTAGCAAAATAAACAAAACGAAACTCCCCATACAGATCAGAAATTCAAACCCTGGGACCCTAACAGAACTTGCAAACCCCAAAATGAAAGCCAGAGACATATTAAACAATCATACCGCAGGGCGACAGTTCCAGGACGATATCTGTGCGGCTTCTTCACCCCCCCTGTTGTGGGGGCGGACTTACGAGCAGCCTGCAACAGGAAACAAACAATAACCTAAAATAAAAACCCTAACACCATATAAAATACGTATGCACAACTGAACCCGGGCATCTTAGAAAGTAACCTTCGTGGCGAGCTGCTTCCTGGGAGCTTTCCCCCCTGTGGACTTACGGGCTGTCTGCTTCGTACGGGCCATCCTTCTTCCTTCAAACGGATCTGCAACCGCCAAATTAAAAATCGGTTAAGCCATCGCCATGTCTCGCAAACAATATAATTGTGATCACCCATCTCAGGTGAATAATACCCACAAAAGTCATCAAAGAAAAAAAAAAACAGCTTTCAACAATTTTACCTTAGCTTTCCTGATACAGAGCTTTCGCACCAGCTGAACAAATGAGATCTCTGACCGAAAACCGATAAAACAGTTGAACGGGTAAGCAGACGAAATATATAACTTCTATTTTGGGCTTTGGAATTAAATTATAAATCTATTTTAAACATTTCTTGAAGTAGTTAAATAGCTCTCAACCCCATTGTCTAAGAGTTGTGTTTCTTTCGAATGGTCATCTCACCGTCGGTTTTGTGTTAAATGTAATCGAAGGACGACATTCATTGATCATATTATCCGTGCATATGTAATATGATTGGTCGAAATTTGTAAACCATGGATCGACTCCAGCTTTACCAATCCTTCTAATTGGCATGGAATATTTGTTAAGGAGTAGGAGCACTCTAAAAAAGATATCTAGGCTAATTAAAGGCAGAGAGTAAGTGTCAAATATTTTGGATACTTAGGAGAAGAAATTGTAGAGTTTTAATATGTTTCAATTAAAGTGTAAAATATTTTTGGATTGAAATTCCTGAATTTTTTAACATCAATGTTTGGGATCATATTTTATAATCCATCATTAGAACAAAATGAGAGAGAGAATAAAGGTGTGGTTCCATGGAGGGGGCTTCCTAAAAAATTTCAGTGGGCGAGATTTTTTAGGATTATTTTAAAGTGGGTAGTCCCATGAATTTTGTAGTGTAATTTAAGCTTAAAAGTTTAAGCTCCTAAATTTATGGAAGTTGTGGTCTCTTGAATTTTATTATTTTGCATATTCAATTCTAGAGAATAAATAAATATAAAATAAAATAAAAATTAATTGGTGGGAATTTAGAAATTTCATATGATTGACAAGTGGAAAAAACCCTAAACTATGGAGCAATTTTCAGTCCCACCTCATTTGCACCTTTTAAATTTTTGAACTAAAAAGTAGGGGCTGCTATTGTTGAGGAAAAGATTCTAAATTAATCCTTAGCATTTTTCTTTTTGCTTCATGGGACCGCATAAATAGATCCTAAAGCCCCCCTCATGGGACCAAACCCTTATCATTTTGTTGATTGGTTTATTTGATCCTTTTTTATCTAATTGACATTTTCTAATTAAGATTCAATTTATCTCTTGATCTTTATAGACCATAGATATTAACATATTTTGACATCACTTACTAACCTACAAGTAATGATTATACTTAATTTATAAATTTTCTCAATAAAGATAAATTCTAAAAAAAAAAATGAAATATGTTT
>VDFB02058242.1:236635323-236655661 GCA_007258455.2 Sequoia sempervirens
CTATATTATTCTAATTTTAGGGATTCATATGTTTCTCTATGTAAATAATTTTGGGGTAAAATGTATGCCCAATGTGACTTCATTCAAATATTTTTCATGCACAACTATTTTTTTGTTTAAGCTTATATAGGTACTACCAAATGCTCATTGTAGGGTGGCCAAACCTTTTGGTATCTTTTTATTCTTTATTTAGATGATTTTATTACTAGAACTAATATATTTTTCATCCACATTTTCAATAAAGTGTTTAAAATCTATCTCTTGATTATGGTATACATTGATGTAGTTGATAAAACTAAATAAATTAGAGTTATTGTTGAACACCAATTATGAATTTTTTCGAGGATGGAAGACCTTGTCAACATGTCAACCTTTGAAATACTAGTCAATGTTATGTCCTCTAATGGCTATGTTAGAAGGAAAATTGACCATTACTTTTTTTCTCTCTTAACTCATTTTATGAAGAAGGCACCAAGCAATACAATGGTCTTCAAAGAAATATTCGTATGTTGATTCAAAATTTTCTTTTTAGAAGCATACCTTCCTCTAATATGGGAGATAACCAACTCTACATCTCCCAAGTTTTTAAGAATCTTAATTTTATGATTCAAGAAAAAAGTAAACCTAATAGTAGAGCTTCATACTCTACCACATTATTTATGGAATCAAACCCTAACTTGAACAAATATTTGAAGGACTCACCTTTATTGGAAATCAATGCAAACCTAACACCTACACATTATTTAGAACAAGCCCCATCAAAATGCATATTCAACACATTATTTGATAATATCTCCTACTCCTCTAGGACATGTTAATAATCATTACCATTTTCTACATTTTAACTTCAACCCTAAAGTTGTCAATTTGTGTATAAATATAGTACATCTCTCAATATATATCATTAGCCTCTTTAATTATGTCTAGATGTCTATTCTCTCTATCTAGTATAACATTTATTTCATTGATAGGAATAATATCATAAGAAGAATCCATTTGGATATTTCTTCCAATAGAAATAGACCACCTTCTAGATAATAACATTCCATACTATGGGGGAATGTCAACCACAATAATATTAATATTGCATTCCTTCCCTTGGAATGCTTCCAATATAAATTTTAAAATTTTCATGAATCCTATCATAGGGACCTCCATAGAATCCATATCAAAGCACTTACCAAATGACATGGTGACTTGTAGATCCAACATATTCATAACTTGTAAAGGCATGATATTTGTAGAGATCTAGAGTAGATCATGTAATTTCTAACAAGATTATTAGTCTCGCCCTATCTATAGCCGGAGACTAATGTTTTCGGTTTGCTTTTTTCATTATTAATGCTTTTGTGGGGAGTGTGTAAACAGTTTAACCTAATATGATCGGAAGAAATTTTTCTATTAAACTGTAATTTCAATAATTTATTTCAAATTTTCTATTGACGGTATTTTTGCCGGGGTTTTTGGCATTTTACAATTACGAATTCATGAAAAAGTATCGTGACGAATCAAAAACGAATAGATTGTGCTTGGAAAGTTTAAGGTAATGTTTTTATGAATCATATTCGTATTAATTTGCATAGGAGCTAATGTCTTTCTAATGTTCTCGTTGTTTTTTAGCAGGGATGGCGCATGGACTGTAGCTGGTTGCGTGGCATTCTACAAAGAGGTTCACGTGCCTTGTCTATGCTTCCACATTTTCGATTCATGCATACCAGGGCAGTTGCAATTGATTTACTGGAAATTTTATTTTTGCTGCAGTGAAGTTATCATCTCACAATTCTGTACTTGATCATTTTGTTGATCCTTCTCTAACTCAATTGGATGAGGATGAGTTTTTTTTAATCACTTGAGGAGTTGGAGTCACATACCATAGGGTGATGATGACGAATTATTATCTGGTGTTGTCGATGAGGTTGATTACATTTCCCAGCCTAACAATGGAGAACAAACCGAAGATTTTGATTTGTTTAGCAGTGTGGATGGCATGGAGCTAGAAGTAGACATCCTTGAAAGCTCTGCTGGCTATTCAAACAATAAAAATCTAGATGCATTTGTTGGGGTCCCCTCTTCTCAGCAAGGAGGATCAAATGGCTCTGCTGCTGGGGAGCATCCTTATGGCGAACACTCTTCAAGAACTCTTTTTGTAAGAAATATTAACAGCAATGTGGAGGATAGCGAACTGCGGGACCTTTTTGAGGTACATATCTGTATCTGTAACAAGATTTGGTTGAATTGCTTTTGAAGAATCATAATTCTCTGTTGATAGGGCTCTTTAGATGGAGTAAACAGCTATTTTCTTGAGACTTGAACAGTTTGGATGCTTATATGCAAACTTTTTTTGTGCTTTATTGTTGTTCGCAATTTGGTTTATAAATTAATTATAACAGGTCTCTTATGTGGGTACAAATTCTAAACATTAGACAAATACAGAACACACGTGCAAAGGAAGTTGGCAAAACAGGGGCAGTTGTCAGACAAAATTATGAATAATGGATAGGTTGTTTACCTAATCCCCTTGGATAGGTAAATGAATACATTTGATTAATGTATCCAGGAATTGAATTCATAGTTATCTGCTTAAAAGATGGAAGCTGACTACTCCTCGAGCTGGTCTTGATAGATGGGGGTATCTGAAACGCCCTATGTTCAGATATTTTTTGCATGCATCCACAAAGCCTGTCTCCAAAAATAAAAAGTAGGCATTTTCTTCTCATAAAAAATTATAAGAAAAGGAAGTGAAAAGCACCTTTGGCAGTGCCTTGACACTCTCCCAGGGTAAATGCACTACCATTTGATTCTCAAAATAATAGATTAGTTCTCCTTTTAGGGCACAAGAACATATTGCTCAAGGTCCTCCCTCAAAGAGCATTTATCATGATTTCAGTGTAACATTTTCCCGGTAGAACTTTGAGATAAAGATCTGTTCAAGCACTGCTTTTAGATAAGAGATATGGATGTGCTCTTTGCTAATTTAATCTGAGATATACCATAGAAATACAAATCAAAATAACCATAGAAATACAAGAAACTAACAGCTTCATTTTCCTCATGTTGAATAACAGCATCTGAAACTGGAGTTTAGCAATCTTAAAAACTAGGTTGATTTTTCAATCTGACTTCTAAACTTAAAGAATTTATTGGATTAATAGAGAGTTTCCTGATGACTATAAGATTTGTCTCTTAAAACATTACTAATTGAATTTACAGTAATAGTAATTAGGGTTTACAATACGAAAACTGGCAAACTGTGCTTATATTTGAATAACAGCATCTGAAACTGAAGTTCAGCAATCCTGGGTTGATTTTTCAATCTAAGACTTCTAAACTTAAAAGAATTTAGTGGATTAATAAAGCAAATTTAGGTTGAAGGGGAGAACAAAATATTTAAAAATTTGATGCAATATTAGTGGCAAGAGGAAAGCTAACATTTTTACACACTACTCAAAGAATTGTAAAAAATAAAGGACATGAACTCCAGACACAAAAAGACTTGCTAACAAATATTGGTTGTATTTGTTTACTTGTATCTTCTTTAGCAATATGGAGCCATACGTAGACTGTATACTGCATGCAAACACCGTGGATTTGTGATGATACTTTATTATGACATAAGGTTGGCACGCAATGCTATGAGATGATTATAGAACAAACCTTTGAGGCGAAGGAAATTAGACATACACTTTTCAATCCCTAAGGTATGAGAGATGTATCCTACTTTTTTGTGTTTTGGATTATCAATTATTGTTTACTTTCTGTGACCCGGTCTTTTCTATTGTCAAAGATTGTTTATTGGCTATTTACTTTCTCCTGTTAATGTACTTTCCTTTTGGTTGATTCGTCACATTTTGTTTTAGATTGCCACCATTGTATTGCTTTTTGCTCTATTAGTTTTGTACTAGTTATGTCATGTATTATAGATACCCTGGAGCCTGCACAACCTGTTGTTTCTTTCTTAAGATCTAGATTGTCTCCTTTATCTAGTTCAAGTGCTCTATATTAAATTAATTGCATTTAGTCTTAGCTCTCCACCATTATATCAATTTACCTGGCTTTATGAAATAAGGCTTTTTGATAATAAAATTGAAGAGTGTGAGAAATGAAAGTAAAAATATCTATTTAATTAATAGCATTTATGCTTGCTCTGTGTGATTCATTTTTTTTTATCTTCAAAAATTGTTCATTGGCTCTCTATTTGCTCCTGCCCATTTGCTTTTTCTTTTTGTTGATTCCTCACATTGTTTCAGATTACCACCGTTGTATGAGTTGGTGAGAATTGCAAAATTGGTGTTTTATGTATTCTAGGTTACAATCTATTTTTTTCTTTCTCATGCACTTAATTGTTTTTCTTTTATATAGTGCACACACTTTCTATTAAATTCATTGCATTTAGTTTTAGTGGTTTTTCTTTTTCTATTTGTTTTGGTTAACATGTTTTATGTATGCTAGATTACAACATGTCTTTTCAGCAGTATTTTATTGCTATTCTATCATGCATTCAAGTGATGCAGGCAGCAGTAATCTATAAGCAGTTTTTGAGTACTTTGTTTGTAGTATGTTAAAGCCTTGGATAGAGATACACACATATTGTTTAACCTACATCTATAAAGCAATTTACAGAAATATTATTAATAATTTCCAATACATGATTTTCAGGATTCATTTTGTTTGCTTTAACATTATCTCTAGAACTTTTTTTTTCATTTTGTTTGCTTTAACATTATCTCTAGAACTTTTTTTTCAATTTTAGCCCTGTTTGCATATTGCTTGAGAATGAATCTCTGTTTTGGTGTTAGATCTTGAACAACTTTGTGCTCTTATTTATTATGGTAACTTTAGGAAATTGTTATAAATCTTTTTGGTTTAGAATCTGAGGAACTATGCCAATATTATGAGTAGTCCAGGCTACAATCTTTGTAGAAAATTGAAAATATAATATTTGCAAACTTGATAATCTAGTGTGTTTTTAATCAGGAAATATTAGGAAACCATTCTATCCTTATAGTTATAGAAACCGTCATAAATCTTGATTATTCCCAAACTAGCAGGGAGGTGAATTTTTGAGAGTCTCGGTATCGGTAAGGTTTTTAGATTTTATTTGTTTTCTTGAGAAACTTGATAAAGTTTGTGATAAAAGTAAAATAATGCTACTTTGCAAAAATTCTGATGAATCTTTTATCAAGAATATTGAAAACTAACAAATATTAGGCACTAAAAATTTCCCTGCCTACATCTGTAGCAATGTGCAGTTGCACATCTGAACAGCATTTTCATGCATTTTGGTGCACACAAATTGTCTGCAAGCCCTAAGCCATACCTGCAAGCAGGCCTACAATAGTTTTCCAGCCAAGATGTGTATTTCACATTTTTCCAAAGCTCGGTTGTACACGATTCTATTTTTAAAATTTTCTTTTGATGTCTTGATGTCTTGAATTTTGCATGCATGGCCTGTGAGACTTGTAGGTTTTTATTTTAGAAAGGCTTTTGGCAGTATTTAATAAGAGTTGCTACCAACTTATGTGATATTTGATAATCTATTGGCAAGTATCTATTTCAAGACATTTGAAAAAGAGTATGTAAAGAAGAATAATGAAGAATGTGGAAAGCATATAATCTGGTTCATTTGCATTATCTGGCATCTGGTTAAGCTCAGTGTTCTTATTTCTAACTATATGCTTGAATCTCTAGTAATGAAATTTCACATATAAATTGCCTTCTCCATTTGAATCTGTGGCTGTTTGCTGCTCAATATTTATTTAATGTTTCCAAATTCAAGATTCAAGCTGCATTTCAAACAGATGAAATTCGGCACACTCCTCCAAAAGATGAGATGCCAAGCCAGCTTTTGGACATCTTACAGTTAGGCTTCTTCGGTAAGCCCTCCAACAGTTATGCTAGCCAGTAATGGTTGCGATTTATCTTGTATCAAGGACTGCAATGATTGTTTCAGCTGCTATAAATGTTTTGTTTAGAACTTCATTTTTATTTCCTCCCATGTTTTTACTAGGAGCTTAGTTAATAAATGATGGGAATAACATATCAACTCTCCCTGTTTGCTATCTGCTTTTAACCACTATTGCCCACTCCTTTCTTTATGGTATTCCATCCACAACTTCATTATAGATATATATATTGCTTTACTAATTCAATCTTTCCCTTATGCAAAACTTTCAAGCTGTGACAAAATCAATGCTTCAGGGATGAGCACTGCAGTTGTTGGAAAAACAATCTATAGTCAGGATTGTAAAGAATGAGTAGCTCAATGCAAGAGTATCTCAGCAACAGATTTGAGTGTTTTCAAATTTTGGTTTCTAACTGGTCCATGTTCATTCAATAGTGCCTCTGTCAAAACATTCCCCAGTATCAAAAACCACTCGATGTACCCCGTCACAGTATTAATCCCTCCAAAGGAATGCTGAGATTGACAGTGATTTAGGGAAGACAGAATGCAATATATGCTTATTTTAGAGTAACATATCTTTTAGGCCATCCTATCCAAAGAATAAAACTGCACAGAAAATACAAATTCCTTTTTGCCAGAATTAGATTTCTTTACAATTGAAACATCAACTATTTTAAACAGAAACATATTTCAAACTCGAGAAAGTAAGATCCAAAAGTGAGATTTTAAATTTTAAAGAGGCCACAAGCATTCAAGAGCCAGGCATGCAAGCATCCATGTTGAAAAGAGCACAATTTAGCAGGTGGTGTTTTAAGGCTTGACCAATGTAATTTCCTCTACAGTTACATAAACAAATATAGATATGCCTACATATACATTGAAGCTCAGAAATTATGCTAAAGCAATGGCATCTCACACGAAACATGAACACCCAATATGGCTGATGTTTCGCAGTCCTTGGTTCCTCTTGTGAAGCATCATCGGCCATCTTTTAGGGCGATCAGCACCCGAAATTTGCATAATACCATTATGACACTCAAGTCTTCTTGAATCAATGCATAAGTTATGCTTATTGGTGGCTGCATATGAGTGTTTGAATTTGCCTTTCCTTTGTAATGTGAGGAGCTGTCCAATAAAATTAAATCCTTAGAGGCATGTTCCTAGCATGAAAGCAACATGATATTCAATAAATATTAATATAATTTTGCAGCATTCTCCCTTCTGCAACTTTACATGCATGAGCTGCCTCTGTAATAGCTTGAACAATATTGGATTTGATAGTCTCTTCTATTACGGTAGACAATGTCTTTGCAATCCAAAATGTACTAAAAATTAGGATTCTGGACATTTTTCAATATGGAACTCATAAATATACCTTAAGTATTTCTATATTCTCAACTTCATTGGTTTTCTTGGCCATTTATGGTTCTCTATTCTTTGCTTCATTATTTTTTTTTTGCTATTATCAGATTGACCTACAAGGGTATCACAAGTCAAAGTTATATCTATACCCTTATGCCTTTTTTCTTTTTTATCTAGCTCAATATTTGTTCCATTTCCAATGGGATATACTTAGGGAATGGTTTGTCAATGGGAATTATAATAGTATAAGAAAAAGTCGTATGATTAGAAATACCTTTTTTGACCTATTCCTTCTCAATATTATATATTTTTTGATGGATTGAATTCTCAATGTACATGTAATATATATAAGAGGGAGATAATATATGTAAGAGAGGTATAATATTTGTAAAGAGAATGTATATGATTGATATATATATAGAAAGAGAGAAGAATATGTGAGAGGATATTATATCAAAGATTAATATGCAATAAAGGATTGATAATTATGTACTACATGATAGCATAATGAAGATATGATGATTTATGGGATCTAATATGTGTTTATGATATGTTAATGAATTTTTTATTTTATTTGTGTGTGTTATAAATCACACCACTGATTTATAATCCACCACATATTTCATAGTCACATTTCTTACCCATCACATTAGGGTACAAATACAACTTTAAAAGAGAATAGGGCTTATACCTATAGTATAAACTCCCTTTGGTCAATAATGGGAAAAAATAATGATCCATATAAACCACAAGCCTATTTAGATTCTACAATTATAGATTAAGCTATATTATGGATTTCATCATAAGTAATTATCGTATCTCCATAATTCTACCTCAACATAATGCACAAGAATGGAAATTCTAATATAATTGTAGATTATTTAACTCAACATCTATTTCTTCTAATTGTTGTTGACATATGTGGACATGAGAGTAACACTTTGGGTAGAATTTAATACATAAGGTACATATTTAAATTGGATATTTATCTAACCTTATAGATTGATAATATAATCCTATATTTCTACTTGTAAAATAGATCAAAACACCTTGGACAGAACCCTCCTAGGAATAAATAATACCCTCGATGGATTTTCCTCTACACCTATCAAAATATTCATAAAATAAATTACCTTTTTGGGGATCAAATGAAGTCATTTGGAGATTTCATTGTGTAAGGATGTAGTCCTTAGTATTATTTATTCAAAAAAATTATATACTATATTTAACATTACTTTTTAAAAATTATAACGAATGTAGGTCCATTACAAACAATAATGACCTATGTTCAATAAATTAAGGAGAATAACATACATTGTTAGAAAAATATTAAGAAATGCATTGCACTCTATATAAATGACCTTGTTTCAATGAAAAATAAAATATTTTTGAAAAGTATACTAAGAGAAATGTGCTATATAATAATATTGATATGAAATTTTTGTTAGTACTAATTCAAAAATTAATAATAAAGAAAATATTTAATAAAAAATTATCAAAAAACAGCCATGCACTAGGCATTGGAGCCAAAGGTATAATTCCAATAATCATGAAAAAAATGTTTATAGTGAAAGTTATGCATTATAGAATAATTTCACTCAATAAAAAATAAAAATAAAATTAATAAAAATAATTTTCTATATCTTAGAAAAATCATATTTTGAATCCACATCAAAAATTGCACAACTAATTAGTTTACATTGTCCTTGAATTCTTGACCATTTGTTCCCTATAATTAACATAAGTTAAAGAGTGAGATCAACATATATATAAATTTAAGCTCTACAACTTCCCGCGTGCTTTCAAATTTTCAATGATGTCTACAAGTTGGGAACCTCCCTCGGCTGACCCACCCATCTGAGATAAGATTCATGCATGCGGCACATGGGGATGCGTCGTTTATGTTGTGCAATTCCAATGCACTTTTTGGGTCTCCTGCTAGTGGGGACAATGGGAGCCTCAAGGGTGTTGACTCATCTAAGGAGTGCTAGAAAAATGTCTTTATAGGGACTAGAAATAATGCCCTTGAGATAATCTATCATGAAATTTTTTAGACGGAGCAAGGAACGAAGCTTTTCCTACCTGGCACGATCATGGATGAGGTTGCTTCTTCACTACACCTTGCTTTGGTGGGAAGATTCTTGAATTTTAGACTGACTATTGATATGGTCCATAGATGGGCTAACACTTGATGGAAGTTGAAGGGTAGTGTGACTGTAGTGGCAATGCCTGGTGGTCTTTTCCTTTTCAAATTTATGGTGGAGGATTATTTGATCTACATTCTCTTGGGCACATGGGCCTATGGTAAATATTTCTTGACTTTGACTAAATGGAAGCTAGGGTTTGACTTATCTACTGAACTCACCCATATGGCCCCTATTTGGGTTTGGCTATCGGGCCTTCCATTGGAATTCTAGGATGAAAGGATTTTCTAGTGGATTGGTAATTCCTTTGGTAGCTTTGTGGCAACGAATGTGGTCACTTTGGCTAAATCCAAGTTCATTTTTGCTCATTTTTGTGTTAATGTCTCCATTAACAAAGCTCTCCCAACCTTTATTACTCTCAAATCTAAGTGGGGAAAATGGACCCAAGCTTTGGTTTATGAGAATTCCACCTTGTTTTGTCAAAAATGTGGTAAGCAAGGCCACATTATTGTGGAATACAAGATTATAGCACTAAAGGAGCCCTCTTCTAAGGGGAAAAACCCATCTTGCCCCTATGATAAGCAAGAGATTCTGTAGGATCCTAGCACCAGTAATGTGGGGGAGAGTATTAAAATAAATGAAATGGATGATTACCCATTTATTGATGGATTGTATGAAATGATGAAATCCCCTGACTCTGGGGTTAAGACCAAAACTAATAGTGAGGCTAAGAGGTTCTCCCCAAATTCCTTGGAGGACGAAGAACTCTCCCCTCTTAAGGACTTCGGTCTGGTGTTGAATCCTTTGGCCTCTAATGGTGGAGAAAAGGTTGTAATGTCTCCTTTGTCCTCTATTTGCATGGACTTGGGGAACAAGAAGTTGGGCTCTATTGATGCTGAAAAACCTCTATGTGTGGCTTTGATGGATCTTGTTGTTACTACCCTACAGTTGGTGGGGTCTGGGGTTGTTACCCCTTCAAAATCCAGTAAGGAGGTTGATACCTCGTGCATCTTCTCTTCCCAGCAGGATGGTGTGGAGGATTGTGTTGGGAAAGTAACCAAATCTGTCATTCTCACTTTGAACTCTAAGTCCTTTTCCACTAAAGCTCAAGTTGATGGGGATAACATGGAGGACTAGAAAACTCAAAAGAGGAAAACAAGAACCAAGAAAGTAGATGTAGAACTGATAATAGTGTTGGAAGACCTTCTGAGAGACTATCAAGGCATAAAGCCACTACCAGCGATAGTGTCAATGGTCAACAATCAACCCTTAATTCAACCCATCAAAATAAAAAATGAATTTCCTTTCATGGAACATGTAAGGACTAAATAGTCCTCAGAAACAATTTTCCCTAAGACAATACATTGTTGACCTTAAAATTGATGTCCTTTTGTTGTAGGAAGTTAAAATGACTTACCAGACTTTTTCTTTAATTGCTAATAAAATATGGTCGGGCTCCACCTTCTTCTACAGTGAGGCGAATGGTGCCTCTAGTGGTATT
The DNA here is from genome assembly GCA_007258455.2 of Sequoia sempervirens. Taxonomy (NCBI): domain Eukaryota; kingdom Viridiplantae; phylum Streptophyta; class Pinopsida; order Cupressales; family Cupressaceae; genus Sequoia; species Sequoia sempervirens. The sequence goes on from VDFB02058242.1 coordinate 236,646,233, forward strand.
GCCACCATGTGGAATTCTGCTAAAGTGGATGGGGAAGCTTTTGTGTTCTCTCATAGTTACCTTGTTGTGACCCTCAAAGTTGGCAATCACACATGTCACATGTTTAACATCTATGCCCCCAATTCTAGAGGAGGAAGGAGGAGTATGTGGGAGGAAGTTTTATCTTTAATATCAATTGACAAAAATTCCTTGTACATGGTGGTAGGGGACTTCAACTCCCCCCTGCTCCCTTTGGAGAAGCTTGGCGGTTTTATGGATTATACTAATAGTATGAATGATCTGTTAGACTTCATCAGCAGGTCTAGGCTGTTTGATTTGGAGTTTCAGGGTAATCCTTTCACTTGGTCTAACAATAGGAAAGGTAATCACCTTATTTAGGTTCATTTGGATAGGGTTCTAGTCTCGGTGGGTTGGAACTTGGGGTGTAATGCTACTCTTGTTTCTCTCCCTAAAACTATTTCTAACCATAGCCCAATTCTTCTCTAGTGGATAAATAAGTTGTTCCTTGGCCCTCACCCCTTCAGAATTGAAATTATGTGGATGGCACATCAGGATTTCAGAAAACATTGAGATTTGGTGGAGCTATCTTGTTCAGGGATCAACTATGTACATAATTTCCCATAAACTGGATCTTATTAAAAATGAAGTTAAGGGGTGGTCTAAAGCCACCTTTGGCAACATCTTTAAAACTAAAAAGATGATTAAGGACAAGCTTGAGGGTGTTCAAAATCTTATGGCTAAGGGCTTCCTCCTTCAACCATTGCATGAGGAGGAGGAAAGTTGGAGGAGGAAATGGAAAAATATCTTAAGCAAAGAAGAAATACATTGGAAGCAGAGATCTACGACTCAATGATTGAAAGAGGGTGACATAAATTTGGCCTTTTTCCACAGAATGGCCTGCAGACATAAGAAAAGAAGCACCATCAGGTGCTTGATGAATGAGGACAACTAGGAGGTCATGGAGGCTGATAAAATTGGAGAAATAGCAGAATGTTACTTTAGAAAGATTTACTTGGGCACTAGTAGCTCCCCCTTTGTTGAAGTGCAGGATAGACTTCTGAGGCACCTCCCTTCTAGTATAAGTGAGAAGGATAATTTACAGCTCTACGCCCCTGTTTCAAAGGAGGAAGTTAAGATGGTTGTTTTTGCTATGGGTTCCTATAAAGCCCTGGGACCTGATGGTTTTCCCCCGGCTTTCTTTCAGGAATAATGGGACATTGTCAGCTATGATTTAGTCATGGATGCTAGAGACTTTTTCAAAACTGGTAAACTATTTAAAAATTTGAATAATACCCTCATTTTTTTAGTCCCTAAAATGTAGGAGCCAAAGTATATGGCCGACTTCAGGCCTATAAGTCTTTGCAACACTATTTACAAGATCTTTTCCAAAGTCCTTGTCAACCAGCTTAAGCCACTGTTGGACAAGATTATCAGTAGATGCCAAAATGGATTCGTTCCTGGAAGACAAATCCTTGATGCTGCTATTACGACTCATGAAATAATCCACTCTATAGAGAAAAGAAAGAATCAAGGTATGGCTTTCAAACTTGACATTTCTAAGGCTTATGATAGGGTCAGATGGAAATCTCTTTATTCAGTCCTTGCTAAATTTGGGTTCAATGATAAGGTGATTGGAATTGTTAGAGAATGTGTGAAGTTGGTCCAGTATTCTATCTTGGTCAATGGGATTCCTTGGGGGTTCTTTAAGGCTGAAAAAGGCATTAGACAAGGTGACCCTCTATCACCATACTTGTTTATTATGGTTGCTAAAGTCCTTGGTAGGAATTTTCTTTCCTTGCTTCACTCTAGGAAAATACAGGGAATTTGAGGTACCTCCACCCTCCCCCCCTCTGTTCTTCAGCAATTTGTCAATGATACCTTCCTTTTTAGAAAATCTATGGTGGTTGAAGCTAGAGAATGGAAGGGCCTCCTTTAGGATTATGCCAATGTCTCTAGGAAATGTATAAATTATAATAAAAGTAGTACCTATTTTTTCAATAGAAAGTTGATCTTCAAGCTAAGATATTATCTATGATGGGTTGTCAAAGTGCTACTCTTTTGGGGACTTACCTTGGTTTACCCCTCACTGTCAAGGAGGTTACTCACAAATTCTGGAATAATATTTTAGAGAGAATGCAAAAGAAGCTTGTTGGTTGGAAGGGTAAACTCCTTAGTAATGCTGGAAAATTGAAACTTCTCATGGCCTCCCTCCAAGGGATCCCAGTCTACTTCCTCTCCCTCTTCAAGATTTTGAGTTCCATGGCTGAAAAACTTGAAAGAATCCAAAGATCTTTCCTTTGGACTAGTGTTGAAGAGAAAAAAAGGTTAGCTCTTGTGAATTGGGACACTGTTTGCCGTCCTAAATGTCAAGGGGGTCTTGGGATTAGAAAGATTAATAATTTGAATAAAGCCCTCATCACCAAGGTTGGTTGGAATCTATTGATGGGAAAGGTAGATTGGTGCAACATAATGAAGCTAAGTACCTGAATCAGGGACACTTTTCTAGGGCCTTGGATCTGATGGGTCTCCCCTTTAGGTCAAAAATTTGGAACAATATTCTAAAATGCAGATCTCTTTTGAAGGAAGGTATTAGATGGAAAATTTGGAATGGGAGATCAATAAGATTCTATGAGGACTGTTGGATTGGGGGTAGACCCCTTGCCGACAAAAAAATCAATATTTTGCAGGAACATGCTAAGGAACACATTGGTACTTTTATTGCAGATTATATTACACCTAGAGCCAAATGGAAAACTTTGGATCAGATTTTCTTGGATAGACTTTACCTCCTCCCTAAGATTGCTAAGCTCTAGGATCTTTTAAATAAGGTGAGACTTCCTCTCTTTCCTAGGGAGGGTAGGTTTCTCTAGACAAAGAATCAGTTAGGGGCCTTCTCTGCCAAGTATGCTTACCATCTGCTACTAAAGTTTGATGGTGATGAGTATTGTTGGAAGAAGGTGTGGAACTCTCAACTCATCCCCAAAATCAACTTTTTTTGGTGGGGCTCCATTCATGGTAAAATTTTAACTATTGATAACCTTGTCAAAAGGGGCTTTCAATTTCCTAATAAGTGAACCCTATGTAAATCGGATGAGGAGACAATCTCCCATCTCTTTATCCACTGTCAATTTTCTTCCCAAGTTTGGAAAATTTTCTTACAAAAGCCCAACATTCTTTGGGTTTTCAACAAAAATATTTATCATTTCGTTCTCAATTGGAGGTGTCCCTCTAAACACCCTCTAATCAGGAAACTTTGGAAACTTATTCCTCCTCACATTTGTTGGTGTCTATGGAATGAAAGGAATAACAAGATTTTCAGAGAGAAGGAGAACAGTGTGGATAGTCTGCTGATAATCCTTAATAAACTCCTTATGGACAACATTTTGGTTTGTCAGTGGAAGATCCTTAGTTTCCCTCCAACGGGCTAGGATAAAAATATGGCCACAATTTGAAAGTTTCCTAGTGACTTTCAGAAGTTCGATAACTCCAAGAGGATTATAAGAAGCAACACAAAATGGAAAACTCCCAAACCACCCTGGTTTAAGCTAAATTTTGATGGGGCAGCCAGAGCTAGGAAAGCTATTGGGGGTGGTATCATTAGAGACCATAATGGTTGTTTAGTTGTTTCCTACTCAGGGAACCTGAAGGATCACACTAGTAATTAGGCGGAAAGCATGGTACTCCTTTGGGGCATCAAAGTTGTGTTATCACTCGGTGTCAAGTCCATGGAAATTGAGGGCAACTCACAGCTAATTGTGGAAGCCATGAAAGGCACAATGGTTGTTGGATGGTCCATCCAAGGGATAATTGAAGACATCCACTCTCTTCTTACCGATCTTCAAAAATTCACCATTCAACATGTCTACAGGGAAGGAAATATAATTGCTGATAGTCTGGTTGTGACTGGTCTTGATTTGGAGGGGCTATAGTGTTGGAGGAAAGAAGAGTCTTTACCCCTGTCTACTATGGCACTTCTAAGAAAGGATATTAATGAAATTCATCATGGTTCTTAAAAAAAAAATTCTAACCTTGGTAGGGTTGTTACTAACTTTCATTAGTAATGTTGGCGGGAGTTTTTATTTAAATAATTGGTCATTATACTGGAAGATTGTTTGGGAAGATTTTCCATGTGACACATACAAGCTTTATTGGATCACCGTCAGGACTTGTCATGTTGATCCTAATGACCAATGGGGTCTTTTTTTTCTTGAACCCCCTCGATTTTCATGATGATCTTTTCAGACTTACAGATTTTATTCAATTTTTTGAGCTATCCAGATTTATTACCACTATCATTTCTTATCATGCCTTGGACTTCACGCACGAGGGAACTGCTAAGCCTATGTTGGATATGAGAAGTGGCATTTATTGTCATGTTTTACTGCATTACAAGTTACCTTTTGCTGACCATTTTTCTACGACTTTTTCTAGATTTGGATTTTATTGTATTTGCCCTGCTAGTTTTTTTCCTTTCACTATTATGGTTCTCCGTGACAATTGTGTTGGAGCTATGGGTGGGGACCAATTGTGTGTGGAGCCGGATAAGTGTGATGAATGGATGAAAAATGACATCGTCTGGCATATATGTGAGGGTGGAATTTCCTAGTTTATGGAATGCATGATTGGCCATGATGAGGGCCTCTCCAAACAATTTGTCACCTCTTGGGATGCTAGAAGGGTCACCATTGGAAGCATTTCCTTCAAAATCAATGAGGAGGTCATCACTCACTCCACAGGTCTTGCTTTGGAAGGGTGTGCATGGAAGAAAACCACCAAAGTTGCTAACCAAATCAACCTCAACCTGTTCTTCTGGGGTGACAAGAAACCTGTCAAGTTGCATGGGGGCTATGACTACGAGGTGCTTCCTGATCCATCAGATAAAATTTGCATGGTGGTGATGAAATACTTCACTCTCGAGGGAAGATATAGTGTGTATTACTACTACCATTTCAATTTCCTTAATCATCTTAGAAACTACCACATTATTTCCATTCCATTTTTTCTCCTACATTCTCTTGAAAGTATTGTGCTTGATGCGGTTAAAGCCATGAATTTAAATAAAAATTTCACTATCCTCCATCAAGGGCTTATATCCAAACTCTACCATTTTCACCTAGCCCTCTGCCCTCCTTGACCCATCACTATTGAAGAGGCTCTAGTTTCTTCTTCTCCTCTGTCTGCTAGCATTATGGACACCCCTAGACCTAGTAAGAAAAAATGCATTAAAAACCCTGCCATGAAAGCCTCTCCTCAGGATACTTCTCCCTCTTAGGGGCTTGTGGTGAAGAAAAAGGATAAAAAACACATAGCTCCCTCCCCGAAAACTAAGGCCAAAGCCTCCAAGAAGACAGAATTCAAACTTTAGCAAATTGACTCTGACATTGAGATCGTCGAGGAGACTAGTACCCCTTGCAGGTCAAATAGACTGGTAATCAAGCAAGAAAAAGAGAAGAGTTTTAAGGAGGCCTTAGCTTCTAACAATGGGGATGGGAGTGAGAGCAAGAGTAAAGAGGAAAAGGACGTGGGGGAGGAGGCTCTTTTTGTTTCTGCTAGTAGCTCCTCCCATGTTTCTGAAAATCTTAAAAGGGGTCCTGCCAACATTAAAATTAAGGAAATCAAGTCTTGGGCCTTGAACATTGCTGAAGGAAAGGCTCCCATGGTGGAAGCTTGTAGTAAATAGGATGTTGTTTGGGAGGAGGTTTTCAACCTTAAAATTAGAGTTGAGAGTTTGGAGAAAATACTACAGGATGTTACATGTTTTGTGCTAAAGATTATGCATAGGTCTGCCACTACTCTATGTTTGTTGGAGAAGGACAAGTCTGCAGACGATGTGGATGAAGAAGCCATCAACAAGGAACTTCTTAATTTCCTCACTGATGATTTGGCTACCATAACTTTAGTTAAGCCATGCAGCGTGTTATCACGGAATCTAGTAGCGACTTGTTCCATAGATAACCCCCTACTTAATCTTGTCGGTTTCCAAGGATTCGTGAAGTTCAAGACGCATAACGAAGTGATTTTCAAGCCACCTCGAAATGTGTTCCTAAGTCTCAAATAGTCAATTCGAGCATTCCCCCATGTTCGCCTCGCGAAGACCTTCGAAACAAGATCCTTCATGAAGTTTCAATGTCCGTACTTAGTGAATTACGAAAAATGCAGTGGCACTGAAAAAGTGCGCTCCTGCCCTGAAGCCAAAATTGGCTAAGTACAAAAAGTGCAAGGGCGCTAAAATTTAGTGCCCCTGCATGAAGTGAAATTTCTAAAAAATGCAATAGCGCTAAATTTTAGTGCCATTACACTTTTCTTCGCCACTTAAACTTTTTTATGGCCTTGGCACGTTTCTTCATGATTTCACGTTTTTCGTCAATCGTGCCACTTTTTGTGCCTAAATTTATTGCTCGACTTGAGTTAGGTTTTTTATTTTCCTTTTCACTTAAAGGTGTTTTAATTCGCCATTTTTCATTATTATGATCTTTGTTCTTTTCTCTCTTCTTGCTGGGTGAAGTGCTTTTCAAACTGCAAACACGTTTTTCTGGATTTCGCATTCTCCTTCAGCACTCTTCGCGTTTTGGTCTTGGTAAGTCGTCGTCTTTGCTTTGTCTTCTTCTTTCTTTTCTGTATATGTTCTATGGTTTACATATGCATTTTTATCTTTCTTTTGTTTTACCCTACGCATTTCTTTCCTCTCCATTTGCGTTTTTGCTTCCACGCATTGTTGTTTCTTCTTTCTCTCTTCCCGTGTTCCTCTTCATTCGCATATCCCCTTCGCATGTTCTACCCATTTTTAGTCTTCACAACGTAATGAATGGCGAGATTTTATTTCTCACACTCTCCTTCTCACCTTTCTTTCTAACATTTTTGTGTTGATAACCACGTTATTCTTGTCACCTTCTTCATTCGTTTTGATGCAAACTTTGAAATCTCAAAGAGGGTTTCTTTGTGAAAGTTTCTTTAGCTTTTGAATGTGTATATAATGATGATGAATTGCAACCCTATCCAAAGGCAAACAAAATTGTCCTCAAAGTTTTCATGTTACAAACAAATACATTTTCCAAGCACGAGCGCCATTTCCTTACATCCTTACATCTGTTTTTCACTTAAAATGTGCTCAAATGTTGAAGCGCTGAATTTTAGCACTATGACATGCTGAACATGTCAAAAAAAATTCTTACTTTGAGATATGTAAGGGCACTAAAATTTAGCGCCCTTGCATCAAAAGTCAATTTTCTTGAGATGTAAGGACGCTGAATTTTGGCGCCCGTACATTTTTTCCAGTTTTCTACAATCCTTTCCAGATGAGCTTCATTTTCGACCAGTACACTCCGGAACCTTGTTTTTCTTGTTTTGTGCATCATTTTGCATGCCTTGTCATCCACTCCATGCTTTCCCATCCTTGTTGCTCATTTCGCGCTTTCCCATGTTTCCTAACAATTAATGTTTGTTCTGGCTAAACGGATTGCAGTCCCCTTTCAAAGATCGTCAAGTCAGAGTGATCAGAGTTCTAGTTCTTTTTTATGACTGCTAGTAAGCCTCCTTCTTCTTCGAAAGCAAAAGGCAAGATGAAGTACAAATATCAAGGTGTTTATCCACCGACTGTGGTGCTCTCCAAGGTGGAAGAGATAAAAGACACAGAGGTTGGTCATCAAGACTTGGTTGATTTCGCAAAGCAAACAGAGACGAAGCCTCTTCCTCATTCAATGAGAGCGATCGTACACAGCAACCTTCATTTGGTGGCAATGTTTCCTACAGCTGCGCATAATATAGAGTTTTTTCTTTAGGTGGCATCTCATTTACATCCAGTAGAAGTGTCGATTCTTAAGGCACAGATTTTGAGACTAGAATACGATTTCTTTGATATTGTCTTCAAAGGTCCCTCATGGAAAATACATTGATATTTCTATATAAAAGCAAAGGGAAGTCTTTGATGTTGATCCCAATAAAAGCTAAGCGGTTGATAAACACTCAATGGTTAAAGCCTAGATCATACATTTCCAAGATGGCCAAAGGACTCAGTAGTGACTTCGAATGGCGTCAAAGATATGATCACATTTCTAAGCAGAGTGAAAGGCTTGCCGAAATCATCCACTTTTCACAATTGGATGTATGAATACATCAGGATCATAAGAAGACAGAAGGTGCATATTGACTGGGGCAAACAAATCAGTGATGAAATACACGAACAGTTGATCAATGCTCCTTCTACTTTGAAATTCTACATGACTTCTTACCTGGTGTACGCGACGGCTGTAATGAGACAATTCTCAGGTCTATCTACAAAAGGGAATCGGATGATGGTGCCTGTGTACAGATCTTTCTATCAATTGGAGCTGAAGGAAAGCTTTCATCACTTCAGACGGGTAACTGATGCTTTCTTTGCACCTTTGCTCTTCAATTTTGATCCAGCTCTAGAAAGAAATTATTTGATAGGGAGGCTTATAGGGTGGTAAGTAAAGTTGGATGTATTTTTCTTCAATTCCCAACATTTACTTACTTGAGAGTAGGTTGTTACACCGGTTGTCCCTACATGCTACCACGTTATCCTTCGGATAAGTGGGTTCTCATGGAAACATGCAGACAGCTGATGTCAGTGCAGAAAGAACGAAGAAGCAACCACAAGTGTGGATTCAAGTTCCCACTGACCATCGGCAGATATACTATCCAAACTACACAAAAAGCTAAGTCTGTCTATGCTGAGATGCGGATCATGACCATCAAAACCTACAGGTACAGGTTTGATTTTGATTACCGAGATGTCAGAAAAAAAATTGCAAAAGGGTCACCATCACAGGTACCGTTTTGAGGACATCTGGGCACATTGCAGAGATGAAGAAGCTATTCCCTAAATGGACTATTGCAGATTGACGGTTCAACAAATCAAAGATCTTGATATTGCTGACCTACCAGAGGATTTTGCAGATCCAGGTGATATCATGAATGCTGTCTATGATGAGCAAGAAATTGCTAAGAGGCCGTTGCCTACAATACAATGGTCTAGGAAAGAAGTTACCAGCATAAGAGAAAGGTTGAGGCCAATCCTAGCCAATACTGCAGAATGGCTACATAAAAATTGTTATGAAATGAAAAGTTTCAGAACAGACTCAGAAGGAGAGGAATCTGAAGCAGAAGCTCGCCAACAGCAAGAACTCCGCAACAAAAATAAATCAGCGGCCGTTCCCACTTCTTCACGAAGAGGTCCTAGGATCAAGTTCACTGTTGGCAAGAAAGATACTCAGTCCGTCCCAGAGACAGTAATCACGGAATCTAATCCATCTCGCTCTAAAGGTAAAAAGCCTATTCTAGAGGAGGTAGATTCCGATGAAGAAGAAACTTCAAGTGACCAATCCGCTGAAGATGAAGATTCAGAAGAAGCAGACTCCGATGCAGAAGAGATTTCTGAAAGCGAGCAAGAGTCTGATGAAGATTCTGAAG
>VDFB02058242.1:236655761-236684637 GCA_007258455.2 Sequoia sempervirens
TCCTATCTATTTGCAAAGTCAAAGTCCATGTCACTAGATACAACGCCATCCTGGTTATCAATACCTTGATGCGTCATGTCTATGTGTTATATCAAAAATAAGGAATGATGAAAAATCCCAATCCCAAGATATGAGCAAATCATCATCATCATCTCCCGTCACCATCTCTAATAAAGTCTTGATGGATGATGGAATTGTTAGACTTTTTGAATCAATCTCAAAATCAATGGTCAATCCATTCATCTTATTCTTCTTATTCTTCTATCTTTACTAACAATTCTATCCAAGTATCGAATATGTGTGATATATCAAAATATACATGAGGCTACCCATAGTTGATGAATGTCTATACATCCTAAAATCTGTCTACATCAATATCTAAGATAGCACATACCAACAATCCCTTTTCCATTGGGGCACAGTGGGCCATCTATATCATCTTCATCTCAACAAACTGAAAATTTGCAACTCTTTGATTCAAAAGCAACCTGAAATCTCAAGCATCTCAAGCATAAGTCTGATTTTCACCTATCATGAGCCCGATCGAAACACTTTATTCTTTGATCAATCTCTCAAGGGGGAAACCAATCATCTTTCAATCATATTGATTCTAAATCATCTAAAGGATTTTGTTCCTATCATTGCTAACAAATCTTGATCAATTTATCAAATCAATCATCATTGGGATATATCTTTCCCTATCAATCCTTGTGTTGTTCATATCTTGACAACACTATCCTTGCATTGTTGTGAATCCTCAAAAATGTTATCAATCAATCAATCAGATAAATCAACTTTAGCTTGGCTATCAACATCTCAAAGAGATCATCGATATCTATTTTTACATCATCATCAGCATCAAAATCAACATCAGTCTTTGAACCAAAGCAACGATTATATTGCTTAAAAGAGGGGCAAATTGTAGACACTTAAAAATGTCTTGATGGATCACATTGGCTAACTAACATCATTTCGTCTTGAAACACATCCTCTTTTTGCTTAATTGATTAAATCGTCCTAGCTATTTAATTAATAGATGAACATCATTTGCATCTATTAACCTAATTAATCTAATTAGGTTAATTCACCCCCTTTCATGCTAACATTTTGTCTTATAAAATTAAATACATCAAGTTATTTAATTTAAATCCCTAAGTCCTCTTATTTAATTAAATAACCCTAAGTTATTTAATTAAATGTCATCACCTTTTCCCTTTTTTCATTAAATCATTTATTCAATGAATATCATGTAATTCTTCTAAATTGCATAATTAGCATTGTTTTAATCATCAATTACTAATAAATCTAATTCCCCCCACTTGCAAGGGAATATTCCCATGGAATATTCCTTCCCCTATTGCACATTAAAACTTTGTTTTAATTTGCTAAATATCTAATTTCCCCTCACCCATGAGAATATTCTAAAGAATATTCTCTCTCCTCACTCATTTAAAAAAAGGAATATTCTCCTTTATAACAAACTTACAAAACTTCATGTGCAAGTCAATTTACAAGACTTCTTGTGCAAGTTAAAGGTGTTTTCTTGAAAGAATATGAACCCTTGGTTCTTTCCTTGATCCATGTGATCATTGATTCTCATCCATTGATGAGAATCCATGATCCATGTTTCATTCTTCCTCCATCCTTGACCATTGATTAACCTTTTTGATCTCAACCCTTCATTTCTCATTTGTCCTCCTATAAATAGGTCACTATTTGGAGACAAATGGATCCATCTTTTAATATCAAACTTATGTTGTTAAAATCACTTGCACTTGCACTCATATTTAGCATGTATTTAGCATCTTTTAGTTTAATTTCTTGCAGCATATTAGCTTAGCTTCCATTAATGGATTCCATGGTAACATAGATGCATTCATTTAGCTTATGTGGTAATTAGGGCTTCAATATTTTTAGCTTAAAATCCATTTAGATTAGCCTTGCATTCATATATCTTGATCATCTTAGCATAAATCATGTTAAAATAGCTTGCATCATGTTCATTTAGCTTTAAATCATGTTTCATCACACATCTATCATCAGTTTCGACAATTCTCTTCAATAGAATCGATCGAAACAAGCTCATTTATCCACAAGATTGGGAAAGGGTCACCATTCCACATCAATGCGACACCACTCCCCCAATAGGATAAGTTTCAATGGATTAGAATAGGTAGTTCTAAAGTTTTCATAGTTTAATAAGCTAAGTTTTAATGAATTCCTAGTTTAATTTTGTTGAATGATCTCTATTGGGATTGACGTTTAGTGGCACGATCATGCTTTGTATCCTCATGGATCAAGTGTAGCCCTCCCATACTAATCAGTCAGTCACAAATATCAAGAGTATAAGACTCTTGTTTTGAATGAAAATCAATTACATGTCCATTAGTAGTAGGCATCTCATGGGTAGATGTATGTGCGCTTGGTACATTGATTTGTTTTTCTTTTGAAAAATATTGGATGTCTTGGAAGATATCTGCCAAGTCATTGTAGTATTTTGGTGATAGGGATTCTTGATCTTGACTTTGTGTGGTATTATCTTTGACATGCTTTGGTTCGTGCTCTTGACATGAATCAATTTCAAAGAAGGGATTTCTAGTAATGGATCCTTGGATTTCCTCAAAATGTGGACATATGGGTGATAACTCTTGACTTAGATTTTCTACATTGGGTATAATTGTTGGATTAAGAGTCCCTTGATCCTCAATATGTACTACCATGAGGTTGGATGATTTCAATATATCTTGGACTAAATAATTGCTAGACTTGGGTGATTGATTTTGATCATGCTTGGGATTAAATTACTTATGTATGTCCTCTTGCTCATTGGATGATGTAGAGATATTGTCAATGTGATTAGTGATAGATAGCTCTTGATCATTGCTTTCAACTTTTGAGGTTGAGATATTGTCAATGTTGTCATTGGTAGATGGCCCTTAGATGTTTTCTTCAATGGCTATTTCTCCTTGATCAATAAGGTCTTGGATGATTATTTTGAGTGTAACACATTCTGATGCATCATGGCCTTTTACTCCATGGTATTTGTAGTAGACCTTGTCCTCGTACCATGGGAATTTGATGCTAGGTTCACCACTTCGTGGTAGTTTTGGAAGTGTAATAAGTTTAGCATTGACTAATATTTTTATCACCCCCTCAATTGGATCCCCTAAAGGAGTGTATTTACATTCAGCAGTGTGGTTGGATTGTAAGGCTTGTTGCAGTGGAGATGGATTTTGAGATGGAATTTCCTATTGGTCTTGAGATTGATGATTTTGATGGGGATATTCGTGATTTGAGGGTTAATATTGTTGATGGATTTGATTTTGATGTTGGGTGATCTGATTATTTTGATGATGGATGACATGAGGATGGATAGAGAAAGATGGTGGTTGATAGGACACTTGATAGCTGAGCCTGATAGAGATCTGATAATTTGAGCATGATGAGATTTGGATAGAGAATCAGACAGATAGATGACATGATGCACAATGTCCATAATGTATAGAGTGGAACTAGATTTGGGTAATAGATTGACATGTTTATGGTTGTGTGTTTGGGATGTTTTGAAGCAAAACTTATAGCAATAGTGGTCCCTTTTTTTATGATTGGTAATAGAGAGCTCAAAAGCAATAATTTTTGGCAAAAGCGGTTCTATTTGTGTCAATAACAGTAAAGTTTTTTTGTGACAACTACGATAGATTCAACAAAAGCGGCCTTTGTTGCAAGTTTTATGACTAGTGAACAGTGAATACAAAAGTGGTCATCTTGATCAAAAGCGGCTATTTTTAGCAATAATGGATGTTTTGAGCAATAGCTACTATTTTTTTCAAAAGCAACTGTTTTAAGCAATAGCTATTGTTTTAAGCAATTGCTACTATTTTAAGCAATTGTTGTTTTAAGCAATTATTAATGTTTTAATTCATGAAGTTTCCACAGTCCATGACAATATTGTGAAATATTTCTAGATTAAAACTATGTGCTAATTTTTACATCAACATTTCAGATCATACTCCACTCTTCTTCTCTCTATCTGCATTGCATCCTAATGATGGATCATGGAGTATGATCTGAAATGTTGATGTAAAAATTAGCACACAGTTTTAATCCAAAAATATTTCACAATACTACTATTTTGTCAAAAGCTACTATTTTAAGCAATTGCTATTGTTTTAAGCAATTGCTACTGTTTTAAGCAACTACTACTATTTCGTCAAAAGCTACTGCTTTAAGCAATTGCTACTATTTTTTCAAAAGCTATTGTTTTAAGCAATTGCTATTGTTTCGTCAATAGCTACTGTTTTAAGTAATTGCTACTGTTTTAAGCAATTGGTACTATTTTTTCAAAAGCTATTGTTTTGAGCAATTGCTACTATTTTAAGCAATTGCTACTACTTTTAAAAAGCTACTATTTTAAGCAATTGCTATTGTTTTAAGCAATTGCTACTATTTTAAGCAATTGCTACTGTTTTAAGCAATTGCTATTGTTTTAAGCAATTGCTACTATTTTAAGCAATTGCTACTATTTTGTCAAAAGCTACTGTTTTAAGCAATTGCTACTATTTTGTTTTCTAGTTTCAATATTAGTAGTAGTTTGGATGAATTTTGCAGTTTTGATGGTTTTGTTTGATCTGATTTGAGATTTTGGCAAGTGATAACACAACACAACAATCGAAACTATTTAACCCTAAAAATGTCTACAACTTTAAACATGCTTCTTTCCACAAATGCTCAACGTTCGTGGAAGTTGAAATGTTAAATCATAGTTTCCAATGTTAACTTTGTCTTTAATGTGACTTAAAATGTGAGCCTAAATATTTGGAAACCTTTAAAGATATTGTTTGAAGATATCCTTAATGAGTGCAAATATAGGGCTCTTTTCAAAGGATTCACACCAAGTCAAAAGGGTTTGAGGTTTGAGAACCATGTTAAATGCTTGTTTTGATGTGTTCATTTTAATTCAAGCACAATGTTTGATGTTTCAAAGTAACTGAAAGATTTAGAAATTTTGTGAAGACAATTTATACCCTAGGGATAGACACTTTCTTCTAGGTGGGCTTACCTCATGCCCCAAAGGGATGATCTTACATGCAATGAATGGAGAGTGTTTTAAGCTCAACCATAAGTTAGACTTGGTAAGTAACTTCTCGGAATCAAATTTTTGATGCACCACTTCAAAAAATGTTTTTGGCTGAAAAGGGGTGGCTTCTACAACACTGGTTCATAGTCATGTTTTGGGACTTTTTTCTAGTGTCTATACATGCAGTGATTCACTCAATTAAGAGGTCTCCCAACCCTTAATAAAAAGGGCTTTTACGTATCTCACGAAAACTGAGGGAGACTTTCGTTGGTATAGAAAATTTGCACTAGGTGGTTGATGACTTTCGTCACAACCACAATTATTTATATAGCGGACCAAAACAAAAGTATTGATTGGGTCGTTCCCTCTCACAAGTTGGGAGGTAGGCCCTCTAAACATATGCTTTGAAATGTAAACAAAGTGTGAAACTCAAGATGCTTTATGTCACCCAAGATCACTAGCAGGGGCGAGGGGAGAGGATAGACACCTAGTTTTCCAAACACGAAATACATAGCATACACTTCATCGTAGTTTTCTTTTTAAGTTCAAAAAAATGAAAAATAAATCTAAAATAAAAATAAAGTAGAATGAAAATAAGGGTGTGTACAAGATAACAATTTTGTTCCTTTTACGTGCACCAAAGTAAAATATTCTAAATTTCTGACAAAGAGATAGCAATGTGCAAGACAAAAATTTGATTTGTTCATTTTAAGCACAAACCAAAGTGTTTTCTAAAGCCTTGTCTTAATGGTCAACAAAATAAAATCATGCGTTTGTCAACAAAATAAAAATGTTTGGTCGAAAGCAAACATTTTTTTAGAGCGCCAAAACAGAGTGTTTGTTCTAATCTGGAAAGCTTTGTAAAAATTATTTTTTAGAGCACCAATGGAAAGCATGTGGATTTGTGGGGTTCTTTTTATAGCACCAATTGAAATTTCCTAAGCTAAAAAGCTTCTGAAATTTCTTTTTAAGCACCAATTCAGATTTTCCTAAGCTAGAAAGCTTTTGAAAACTCTTTTTAAGCACCAAATTGAGATTTTCCTAAGCTAGAAAGCTTCTGAAATTTCTTTTTAAGAGAACCAATTGAAATCATTTGGTTTGTGGGATTCATTTTAGACACCAAATTTAAAGTTTTCTAAACTATGAAAGCTTCTAAAAAACTTTGACTTGGACTGTTTACCTTCTCTGCAATAAACATGTTAGTTGTTTTCTTCATGTAACGTGTACCATATCCTACAAGAGCTGCACAAATGACATTAGCACCATTCAAACATCCAAATCAAGCAACTGTTAATGTTAGAAATCAAAAAACTTCTTTTCAGATTTCGGATAAAAAACAATAGAGTAAAAGCAAAAATTTAAATCAAAAGCGGCCCTGTTATTTTAGCAAATGCGATTAGAAAAGTCAAAAGCGGCACAAAAATGCAACTATGGTCCAAATGTCAAAAGCGTACCAAAAATGCAACTACAGACCTTTTTTTTGTCAAAAGCACACCAAATGTTAAAAGCAACCAATTTTAGTGCAACTGCGGAACTATGTAAAAAATTTGCAATTGTGTTTCCAAAACCTGCAACTTCAAAATTCACTCATAAAATGGTTAGTGCTAAGGACAAAGGTCCCATCGAGCGTGCCAAAATGTGTAAGGGGGAAATCGATGGTATCAAATAAGATAAATGAATTGAATAGAAACTAATCCAACTCAAAACAAAAATCAAGATTCATGCCCATTACTCATGAAATGAAACTATATAATTATGAATTCAAGAACGTAATTGAAAGAAAACAATAACAATGAACCCAAAAAAAATGTAGCATTACCATCCCATGTTGGATTGTGTTTGCGAAGATGTTGGGATGTTCATATCAATGTGAAGCCTCCATTGTGCGAGCAAAAGCTTGAAGAACGTGTGTCTTGATCGAAGATATGTGTAAAAATTTGTCAAAATATCGATTAAGATTTTCGCATTAGTTTCTTGTGTAAAATATGTTGATTCCCTGATCCTTTTTGAGAAGAAATGATGGTTGTTATATAGGATTTTTGTTTCGAAATCAACACTCAAGATTGCGTAGTAGAATATCCTAATCAACAGTTGAAAGATATTGAGAGGATTTAGATGGGAATAATCAGTGCAAATTTGATTACATAATCGGTGTGATTGAAGAAATCATTTTAAGTGTTCAATGGGATTGAGGAAATAGATTGAATAATCTGTGGAATTGAAGAATAGATTGATCTACTAGGAAATAGATGGATCAGTCAGAGAATAGAGTGAGAAATTAGGGGATTGTAATTTTCTCAATCGTGAAAGTGGGTGAGGATAATTAATTAATCTTTTTGTGTTGAACGTGCAAATCAAGTTTGAATTTTGCAAACAAAGTTGTATTTGCTTTATTTATTTTTTTGATAATGTTTTAAATAATTAAATTAATTATTCATGTTTAGGGGAAAGTGATTTAGCCAGTATTGGCATGGTGTGATGGTTTATAGGTGGCATTGTTGTTCTTGCCACCAAGGTTCAAACCCCGTTGGGGTGGTATTGTTGAATGGTTGTATCCGGTTCATAGTTCGATCGTTGCTACTACTTGAATAAAAAAGGGGAAAGTGATTTAATTAAACTATTATGTTTTAATAATTTAATTAATTTAGGGGAATAGGGTAAAATAGCGACATAATTAAATAATTGATGTTATTTAATTAATCAAGAGGAATAAAGTTTTTTTTTTGGATAAGAGGCATAGAGCCTATATATTTATATTAATCTATAAAAATATGACAAAATTGTGATAAGATTGTCTGATTCCCAACTGAAAAACCAGCAATACCCTACAAAAGATTATCCTGTTCTGCAATAACACTATACATATACACCAAAAAGCACCCATAAACAAAACTCTTAACATTGTCTACATCCCCATCAACAGTATTTGGAATCCCATAAACTATTATGTAACATAACAAAAAAACCCCAATAACTAACTATTAAGCAGCAGTATGCAAAAAAACCCCACATGATCTTCATTCCTCCATGGCAACAGGTTCATTCTCACCCTGACTCTCAACAGAAGACAATTTTTCCAGTTCCCTGGCTCTTTTTCACCCAATGTACACCTTCATACCAACAACTCTGTTAATACCTTCAGCTGCTATAGGAATCTTCCTTGCATCTGCATTTCCCTTGGGTATGTCAGTGTCATTCAGCAGTGCTTTCTCCTTTTGTTCTTCTTTCTTTCGAGAATTGTGAATCTTTTGAGAAATCAAGCATGTATGAGAATTGAGGAAGGAGATAGAAAAGTTTTTTTTTTTTATATCCATCTCCAACTGAGCGCATACAGCATGAGAATTCTTTCTCAAAGTATTTAGAAAAATATTATCATTCCTACCCTGTAACCCCAATTTCATTGCTTCAAATATCTCATTCAGAACTTGGCATTTTCTAAAGAGTTTATGTGAAAAAATCCCACCAACTAACCCTTTTCCCTTGAAAAAATAGTGCCCTTGAACTACCAAGAGCAATACCTGACCATCCAAAAACTGACTCTTAACATACTTTTGTGCAACTAATTCCAATTCCTTAAAAGACTGTGAAATGTCAAGGAAGTTTGAAAAGGAAATGGATAGAATTTGAGAAGGAAGAATCACCCGGCATGAGGCTGGATTGATGATCTCCATTCCAATTATGGTCTGAATGTTTTTTGTAACATTCAGGTAATCCATCTCAAAAATTAAGGCAAGATCTCCATCTGAAAGGTCTTCTTTGAATGGCTTCTCCCAATTTTGAACATGCATGAAGAACCTGAGATTCCAAGGACGTGCCATGTGTGTATTAAGAAGCATAGACGCCGTCACCTAGAGAAGACACGAAAGCCTGCTTGCCACAATAACACTGCCACTGTTTACCATCAAAACCATCAAAACCATAACAAATATTTATTATGCATTAAATGATGGAGAAATAAGCTTGTCCTTCCCATCACCAAATGAAGGCACTTTTCACTGAGCAGGTCACATCAAAACATCTGCCCAGCTTTGTTCCATGATGAAACGCATACCTACACAATGAAAACAAGGTGAGAGAAAAAGAATGATGAATAGGCATAAAGCATATCCACCGTGGAGGTTTTAATCATTTAAATATAATGTTGACTCATCCTTCCAAAGCTACCCCAAAGATTGACTTAGCTTAATTTTCCTTCCTTGCCTCTTTAGCTTAATTTTCCTTCCTTGCCTCTTTTAAAAATTTGGTTCATTTTGAAGGTTTTGTTCAGCAATCAATAGATCATACAAGCTAGAGTCTTCACTTGCTACATCGAGAAAGTCTTTATGTCTGAACTCACGACCTTCACAACCCAGATTGGCCAGTCTATCTGCTATCTGATTTCCCTCACGATAAACATGAGAAAGTTGTACCTCTTGAATAGAATCTAACAATGACCAAGCTTTC
Organism: Sequoia sempervirens; assembly: GCA_007258455.2. NCBI lineage: Eukaryota > Viridiplantae > Streptophyta > Pinopsida > Cupressales > Cupressaceae > Sequoia > Sequoia sempervirens. The sequence goes on from VDFB02058242.1 coordinate 236,665,282, forward strand.
CTTAAAATATAACCAATTTTCCAATTATAAGTGTCTCTCATTTTACATGCATTTATAATGAACAGGGAATCCCCTTCAATATGAACCTTATGCAGACCCATTTCTTTTAACAAAAGCAAGCCCTGAAGGAGAGCCTTCGCCTCTATTATATGGTTTGTATCCTCTTCCAATTTGAAAGCTTGAGCCATCAACAACAAGCCTTTTGAATCACGAATGAAAATTCTCGCTCCTGAAGCGCCAGGGTTACCTCTACATGCTCCATCAAAGTTCAATTTAACAAAGTCTAGGAACAGAGAAGACCACTTAACTTTGGATCTATCCACTTTGGGTAAACAATGACACTGATTAAGCCCCAATACTGGTTTGGATATGAGTTCCCACTGGCTTAGAATCCAATTATCCCAATTAGTGAAAGTGGATGAGTGATTTTTATTATTCCTCACACAGGAATTGACTATCTCTGAGATCTACTTCTCAATTTTAAAAAGAAGTTGGTGCACTATTTGAGATTGTTTCCTAAAAATTCTTCGATTACGTTCCCACCAAATGCACCAAATAACCAAAGAAGGTACTACTTTCCATATATAGGCATAAAATGAAGACTTATACAACACGGGCCAGCTTGAAAAAATATCCCAAAGTTTGTTGGGTAATGGGGAAGTTATATTAAGTTTACCTCTTACAAAGTCCCAGCATTCTTGAGCAATTTTGCAACTAACAAAAAGATGATCCACAGACTCAATAGAATCTTGACATAAAACACAAGAAAAGGGAGTTTCTATGCCCAATTTATGTAATTTGTCACTTGTTAGGATTCACTTCTTGAGTGTTAACCAAGCAAAACTTCCAACCTTAGGAAGTGACATAGAATTCCAACAAAAGGAGAATGCTCTATGAGATTGGCGTTGAGATGCCCTCACCATCATTGCTTTATACCCTTCCTTTACTAAATAATTGCCATCTTTTGTTGGAGCCCACAATAAACTATTTGCTTTCCCTGAGAACAAAACTTGCCTTCTGTCCAATTCCCTTCATAAAATTAACTCTTGATCCAAAGTAATATCCAGTATAGAGAAGTCCTTCCATATAACTTCATAAGAATGAATATCAACTGCAGCTACATAATCTATCAACTTTGTACCCCAGGCTTCAAATAAAACTTGTACTAAAGGTTGCAATTCTATCATAGAATGAAGAGGTGGAAGGCCATTCCACGAGTCCAACCAGAAGTGACCTTGCTCCCCATCATTCACCTCCCATGTTAAATATAAGGAAGGATAATATCATGGCATAATATAATAAAATTCCACATGACTAAGCCAGAAGGTGGATCCTCTATTATGAATATCCTTTGGGGATTACTACTATCAAGGTATTTTTGTTGCATTATGTTACACCATTTGAGTTCAGGTCTCTTGAACATCCGCCAAGATAATTTTTCTCCCAAAGCTAGATTTTTGACTGATAAACTTTGTAATCTAGCCCCACCAGCATGTTTATTTACACACATTGCATCCAAAGAGATGAGAGGTACTTTCCTTTTATCATCAATATTGCCTCTCCACAAGAAGCTCTTAATAATTTTTTCAATGTTTTTAATAACACATTGAGGCGCTTTCAAAACAACAAGGAAATAATTTGGGATGGAAGATAAAACTGACCTAATCAACATTATCTTGCCCGAAAATGACAACCATCTTGCTTTCCATGATAGAATTTTGGACTTGAGCCGATCAATAACTTTTTGCCAATACTTTACTTTATCTTGACCCATAAAAATGGCACCCCTAGATAAGAACTAGGTAAATCTGCCAATTGAAATCACAAAATTTCACTAATTCTCCTTGAAGTTGCAGAGCCTGTATTGAAAATGAAAATTTTAGATTTCTCCATATTTACTTTTTTCCCTGAGATCAAACAATAATCATCAAGAATTAACTTTACTTGGCGAGCTTCTTGGACAGTTGATTTCCATATAACAGAGTGTCATCTACAAATAATGAATGTGTGTTAACACATTGAGTGTTAGGAATTCTTATACCCTGCCAGAGTCCTTGACTATAGGATCTCCATATAGATCTGCTCAATGCTTTAGCCATTAAAATAAAAAGGCGGGGGGATAATGGATCACCCTGCCTAACCCCTTGAGTAGCACTAAAGAAACCTGATGGTGTACCATTCACTAAAACTGAGAACTTAGCTCCTGCCAAACATGATTTGATCCATTTACACCATTTGTTATTGAAACAAAACCTTTTCAAAACCTGAATTAATAAGTCCCAATTAGCTCTGTCATACGCCTCCATCATATCTAACTTAACAATAAAAGAAGGAACGTTGGGGGATTTTATTGAATGAAGAACTTCATGAGCAACTATAGCCCCTTCTAAAGTCTCTCTGCCAGGCACAAAACCACCCTTCTCTAGTGAAACTACTTTGGATATGAGGGGCTGGATTCTAAAGTAGATTGCTTTTGTAAATATTTTATAAATAGTGTTGCATAATGAAATTGGCCTAAAATCCGCAAAAGTCCTTGGAGACTGCACTTTGGCAATAAGGGCTCTATGATTTGTATTGAACTTATTCAACATTATACCTAACTTCCTGGATTCTTCTAAGGCCAACAAAATATCAACAACTACAAAATCCCAACATTTTTTAAAAAAGAGCGTTGTATATCCATCAAGAACCAGGGATTTATCTGGAGCTAATGAGAATACCACCTTCTTTATTTCCTCCAATGTAAATGGTCTCATCAAGATATTATTGTCTTCCTCAGAGATCAATTTTGGGATGCACCCAAGAAAATCTTGCTCCTTATCTTGAAAATAATTCCCACCAACACATGAGTTACTCAAGACGTTAGAAAAAAATCTAACCCCTTCATTCTGAATATTTGTTACTGAAGTGAGTAACTCGTTTGTCTCTGATTGATGAATTGAGAAGGTTGTTGTTGCAACCCTTTTAAGTTGCACGGATGTATGAAAAAACTTTGTGTTTTTGTCTCCTTTTTTTAACCATTACTCCCTTGACTTTTCACGCCAATATATCTCCTCCCTTGCCACTAACTCAACCCACTCCAATTGTAATTTCTTTTGTTGCTCAAAAGTTGTTGCATCCAATCCTTGCACTATAATCCTCACATTTATTTCTAACAGTTGTTGGAAAAATAATTATCTCTGATGGAAGATGTTCTTAAAAACATTGTTGTTCCATTGCTTAATATGTGATTTAATAAACTTCAATTTATTCCAAAGTTGCAGCATACGAGAACCCTTGATAAAAGGAGCTGAAAACCACCAATTTTGCAACAATTGGAAGAAATTTGGGTGTCTAAACCACATTTTAAGAAACTTGAAGGACGAAGTAGGTTTAGAAGCAACAGAAGGTACCTCTATGTCTAAGGAAACAACATAATGATCTAAAGCCGCAGTAGGCAGAATATGTGAAAAGAAAACTGTATGTCCCAAAAACCAATTTGATGAGGCTAAGAATCTATCTAGCCGTTATGTAATCTGTAAGAAGTCTTTCCTTCTATTATTCCATGTGAACAAACCCTTTTCTGTAAAAATATCAATTAAAGCATTATCATTTATGAAATTTGAAAAATCATCCATTACTCTTGGGGGGGGAAAATACCTCCTTTTTTCTCCCTTAAGGATGCTATAGCATTAAAGTCCCCAGCTATGATTATCTTTTCATTTCTCAAGTTATCCAAAGCATTTGACAAGCTTTCCCAAAGTTGTCTCTTTTCAATTGTAGCATTAGGAGCATACACATTTATGAGATGGAAGTGAAGGTCAAAATGTGTAATTTTAACAAGTTGACAATGCTTCTCATTACTTAGCAGATGTAAAATAACTATTTTTGGATCCCACAAAGTGATAATGCCACCTGATGCCCCTTGTGCAGGCGAGTGAACCGATTTCCATAATTTCCATTTTCCAATAAAATATTCAAAATTCTTCTTAGAAGTTTTAGTTTCCTGAAGTAACACCACATTTGCTCCATAAGCATCAATTTTTTACTTGATTTGAGCTCTCTTGTCAGGGGCATTAATGCCCCTGACATTCCATGAGAAAATATTAATTGGGGTCGAGGAGAGCAACAAGCTCTCCTTGGCCTTTTATTCCCTAACACATTCAATTTTGAATCCAAAGTTGCTTGCAACCCTGCTACTATGGCTTCTCGCATCTTTGTGGCATAAGATTTACGACCCCTTTTGCACAGAGTCTTTACTGGACTCGGTTGACTTGATGGGGTTTGCATAATTGATAATGTTTGTGAATAATCAAAACACCCAAACTGTCCTGAGGCTGAATTAAGTTCCCCTGAAGTTGAGCTAAGCTTCCCAGGAAAATTCAAGACATCTACCAAGTTTTCTTCCTCTTTAAATTCAAAATTTGCCATACCCTCTAGACCAAAAATATTCAAACCATCTACAAAGCTTATTTCCTTTTTGGATTCATAATTTATGATGTCCTCTAAATCTTCCATTAAATCCATTTCCTTTCCAATAGGCTATTCCAAACCCCAGTTCTCATTGAAAACTTCATCTGCAATCTCTTCTAGCAGCATTGATCCAAACGATACTAACATCTTATCTACAAAATCTTCTAACTCCAAACTTGAAACTGATTCATCATGGCCCATAGTAATACACTTCACTTTATCATTTACTTTTAGGGTAGGTGCATTTAACCCTACTGAACAATTGTTCTCGAACATTAATTGTTTGACAATATCCTCTATCTTCCTAAAGGATGAAGCAAATAGAGATGGGTTGGATAAATGTAGAGATTTAGCTAGGAGCTTGTGAAAAAATAGTTTTCTGGAATTATGAATTTTGAAGTTTGACACATAATACTTCTCTACTATTTCCCCAGCTCCCTTGGCAAGCTCTGCACTTATAGATTTGAATAGGCCAGTTTTCTCAGCTGGTTTGAGAAAAGAGGATTTGACTAGAACTAACTGCCGCCTCAATAGATCAATTGGTGGTTGATCCAAAGATTGTTCTTTTAAAAGCGGGCAGTTTACCATGGTATGCCCCAACTCATGGCATTGAAAGCAAGCATTTTTTGCATTTTCAATGATTAATTCTTGAACCCATCTTCTAAATATTGACACCAAGTGTATTTGGGAAGGAGTGGGTTTATTTACATCCAACAGAACACAAAACCTAACAGGTTTATTAGGGTTTGTAAAGAAGGCTTTGTCATGGAAAAGGAAAATGCCAATTTGATTAGCCATGGCTTCAATTCAAGAGGAATAAAGTTAGATTACGACTTTATTAAATAAATAAATTTATTTAATTAGTCAAAGATGATGAAAAAGTGAATTAATTAAATAATGTATTATTATTCAATTAATAGAGGAACTTAGGGTTTTTGGTGTAAATGATGATTTAAGGATAAATTAATTAAATAATGTTAAATCGCTTAATTAATAGACAAATATGAGAAATGATAATAATTAAATAATAGTGTATTATTAGTCAGAAAAGTGAGAGTTAGTTAAATAGTGTTGTTTGCCAGTTAGGACAATTTTAGGTGTCTACAAATACCCAGAAGTCCTATGAGGGAGAATCACTATGGTGGATTAGTAGGACATTTTCAAGTAGATTAGATAGTTGTATCAATTAGTAAGAACTATTTTTTTACTATAAACAATTTGTTCAAGGTTGCAATATTTATCAAGCTACTAAGGGACACAATTAGAATACTAAATTGTATCAACCATTGTTAGTATTGGAGAAGCCTTGGGAGGATATAAGCATGGATTTTATTAGTATTTTTGAGAACACAAAGGGGAAATGATTTAATGATGGTATTATTGGTGATGTTCTATAGGATGGCACACTTCATCTCTTGTAAGAAAAGAAATAACATGATACACATAGTTGATCTATTTTTTATTGTGGTTGTAAGGTTAGATGGTTGCCAAGGAGCATAATTTTAGATAGGTAGAGTAAATCAGTAGGATAATTTTGGAGGACCTTGTGGATTTTTTTTAATAAAATTGAAGTTAGCTCAAAATACCATTCGTAGACTAATGAACAAATTAAATTTGTAAAATTGAGATTAGGAAATCTACTAAGATTCTAGTAGGGAAAAAAAATAGAAAGTTAGGACATGATTCTATTTCAAGTAAAGTTTACATATAATAATTCAATAAATAGAAGTACTAGAAAAACACCATTTCATATTGTGAATGGTAGTAGTCCAAGAAATGTATCAAAGTTAAGAGACATTGGGAATAAAGATAAAAGGAGTGAATGGTAGTAGTCCAAGAAATGTATCAAAGTTAAGAGACATTGGGAATAAAGATAAAAGGAGTGGAAAGGAAAAATAATTTATAAAACACATCAAGAAAGTACATGTGGAAGTAAGAAGTCATAAATTTTGTAATAGAAGGAAAGAGATGACAAAATAAGAAGGCACAAAGATTTTGTAATTAAAGATGAAGTAATTATATATCTTAAAAAGAAAATATTTTTAGTTGGGACCTAATAGTTGAAGATGAAGAAATTTGAGCCCTATAGGATTGTGTAGAAGTTTAATTCATGAAAAATATATGAAGTAGAGTTACCAAAAGGGATGGTCATATCCCTAGTGTTCAATATTTCAACTTTGTACCATTATCATGGACATGAGCTAACTAGTAGTAGCACAAAAGAGCTAATCCAAAAACCCATACCACCATATCCAAAAAGGATAATAAGAAGATATTTGATAGTCACATGGGGTATATTACCAAACATCTATGTAATATGAGGAATATTCTGTAAAATGGAGAAGTAGAATAAAAGAAGATTCAAGTTGGATTTCTAGGGATAAGGTGGATTGCCTTTGTTTCCCTCCAGTTACTAGAAAATGAGGGACTCATTTTTTGAAATAATATTATAGAGAGCAAGGGGAGGGTAGACACTAAAAATTGTCTTAGGCTTGCAACTCTTAGATTATTCAACATTGCCCCTTTCATTCTTAATAATTAAATAATTTTTAATTATTTAATTATTTTCTAAAGTCATAATTCTTCTATTAATTAAATAATTTTAATTATTTAATTAATTCATTTTTATCTTTATTCTCCCTTGATTAATTAAATAAATTTTATTTATTTAATTACATCAATAATTAGGTCCCCTTCTTTCTAAAATTAAATAAATTCTTATTTATTTAATTTTTGTCTACTTTCCACTATAATTAAATATTTATTTTTAATTATTTAATTATTCATTAGCCTCTTCTCTCATAAATTAAATAAATTTTATTTATTTAATTTGGTCCACTCTCTTGAATTTTGAATTAAATCATTATTCAATTCAAAATGATTCCTTTTGTCACATTACTCTATAATTAAATAATTATTTTAATTATTTAATTATTCATTGGTCACCTAGATTAAATAATTTTTATTATTTAATTTCTCCAGCAACCTCTTTTTTCGTGCCAATCTTATCTTCCAAATCAAATCTTATCTCTTGACATCTCATTTAATTTCAGCTCCCATTCCAAAAATTAGAATTTTTGGAGCTGTTTTCAATTTTCTATAATTTTCTTAATGTATTTCATGAAAAATCAATTTTGAAAGAAAATTATCAAATTTTTCGGATATTTTTTACATTTTTGGAAATCTCTCTAAATTTTAATAGGGGTCTGTTCTTTATCTTTCAAATTTGGACGCACAATTATTAGTCAAATAACAGATCTTTCAAAATTAGGGTTTCACACATATTTACCTATATCTCACAAATGGTTGCAGATCTGATCACAAAATTTTGTTTGCAGATTTAAAATGACAGAATACGACTTCAATAAAAAAATCAGAATTTTTGGAACTGTTTTGTATTTTTTATAATTTTTTTATGATTTTTCATAAAAAATTAATATTGGGCGCAAAATAGGGAATTTTTCTGACTTCTTTACATTTCTGGAAAGCTCTCCAAAAAATAATATCAGTATCTTCTTTTATTTTGTATTTTTCAGATCAATAATGTCTTAAAATAATCGAATCTAATTCGGCTATGTTAAAAATATGTATCTGAAATTGCAATTTTCTAATGAGTTTATCTTTTTCATGGCTGCATTATGATATTATTTCTTTTGATTTTGTAGGTGATCATAAGGAGTTTTAGTGGCAGAAATATCATTCATACACAACAAATTGGAAAGCGAATAATCAGGTGCACATATTCCATCTTCCATTTCTTAATCCTGTTTGTCACACATTTGGATTTGGACTCTTAAAAACGAATTTTGTCTTCAATCACATATCAAAATTGGGTCTAAAATTAACCATTGTCTTCCTACACATTTGAATTGGGGATAAAAAGAACAAGTGCTTCTATTTTTTGCATACAAACATTTCATTTCTAAGGGAAATTAATCACTACGAGTGTGAATCAAGTGTGTGTGTCCTCCAAAACACCTCACTTGGTTTGCTTTTGTCATACCCTTTTTAGGAGGCCTGCTTGGAGCACACACCCCTCCAAGGGACAACCTCAATCGAGTGTGAATCTAAAGACATGCTCATTTGGGAGTTGAAATCTTGTCACTCTAAGCTAAGCCCCAAAGAACTTTATACCTTTGGGAAGTGAAGGTGAAGGGTGGGTTACCCCTTTCTCCCGGCTTATTGGAAAGATTTTGCTTCCAAATTATACCTAGTCAACCTTGTGAAAAATCACTTGAGACCTAATTGGCCATACCCCACTTGACTATTCATAAGGCTTGTTGTTGTGTATTCAAGTGTTTGCTTAATCATAACATCTAATCTTGGAAGACAAACTTATCATTGTGCTTGGTGTGTGTGTTTATGCATTTACATGTAAAATCTTGTGTTTGATATTACCCAAGTCAAACTTCCAATAAACACTTGCCACATCGTCCAAGTCATCCAATCTTGTCATTCCACATCATATCCTAATCATCATCATCATCTCTTCAATTCAATCAACATCATTTTACACCATGACAACATTTGAAGACATAGCACTAGAGCTTATTCACATGCTTCATGAAGCTCAAACAAGCCAATCACCTTTAAAACAACAAATCATTCAAAGAGTCCATGACATGCTCAAACAACTTCAAAAAAACCAATCACCTCAAATGCAACAATTCATAGCACAAATCTGATACCTCATAGCCAATGGTCAAGTCCAACAAGCACATTATCAAGTCCAATCACTACATCAACAACTTTCACATCAATCCTATGTGTCACCTATATCATCATATCAACCTCATCCATCCACATATCAAGTTTCCGCTTCATCAATCTATCAAACCTCTTCTAATGTCAACCCTTATCCACATCAATCAAACTTTCAACAATCATTACCTTATACAACCCCTCAATCATCATTACAACAACAAATCATATCACAAGTCCAAACACCATTTCAACCTCAACACATTCAACCACAATCCTATGTGTCACCTTCATCATCATGCCAAAACCCATTTACCTTCCATGAAAATGCCACATCAACATGTCCACCCATATCACAACAAGAACATAGCTTCCTAAGTCCACCTTGGCAACAAAATCAAGAGCCTTTAAGTCTTAATGCCATCTTTGACAAGGGGAACACCAATCTAGTCCATGCACCCTTACCACAATCCAATCAAATGCCTATCCCTAATCCACCATGTCCTAGTCCTAATCCATTGGCCTCTCCACCTTCTAACCAATCAAACTCTTCATTACCCCCACCATCATCTAATCCTCCATCAAATCAATGCCTTACATTTAGATATTTAAAACATAAATTGATGGCATTACATAAATCCACCAATCCACCTACAAAGGATGTGACCCAAGGGCTACAAGAAAGGAATCAATTGCCGCCATGTCATTCAACACATATACTTGAACATACAAAAGAGTCCTCAAACATCATGCCAAGTCCTTCAAGCCAACCATGTCATCCTCAACCCCTTGAGCCAATTCAAGAGTCTTTTGTCGTAAGTCCAAGTCACCCTCTTTCATGCTCCTATGTTGTTGACCATCAAGAACATGTCAAGTCTCTCCAAGAGTCATCCCCTTGCAATTCCATTCAAGCAACCCACGAGGTATATCAAGAGCCTAATCCTAAGCATGTGGCAACATCAAGCCCTAGTCCTAATCAAGATCAAATCATTGTCATCCAACCTATCCATAATCTATATCTTTTCTATGATCAAGATGATATCCATAGTGATGAAGAGCCTATGCATGAGAAACTTGATCCTATACCCACCCATGAGCAAGATATTCAAAATTCACCTCCACCTAGTCCTATCCATGATCCATCAACATCCACTTCCCTTGATGAGACATATGCCTCCCAAGCACACATAGAAGATCAAACAAATACCATGGATCTAAGTGAACATAATTCTAATCAAGATCCTAATGATCCTCCACCACTCACTATTGACCCCATTGCAAGTCCTCCATCATATCCTATTGGTCTTTCCACCATCATTCATGAATGTTCCTCAGAACAACAACAACCATTATCTTCCCTTGCTTCATTTTCTCCATATAATAAGGAACTCGTGTCTAGTGTTCCACCTACACCTAATCCTGTTATCCATTGCATACTCCAAAACATGAACCACCAAGGTAAAGGTTTAGACCTTCATGAACAAGGTCTTTTGGAGCCCATCCACGTCAAAGTCCCTTCACACTCTTATGGCCTTGGACATACACCCCAAGGACACCAATCTCAGGATGTTGGTATTTCCTCCATGTCTCATAAGTCCACCCCCTTCCATTATAAGCCCTATCATACCCCCAAAACATACATGGCCATCCCCTCTCCATCATCCTACAAGTGTCAAAAGCATGTGACCATACACCTTCCACCATCCACTCTACCACCATTGCTTCCAACTCCTAATCTCCCTCCATCCGCTTTGCCACCATTACTTTCAACACCTAATATTCCAATCTTTCATAAATACCCTAAATATCCTAGTCATGACCAGCAAATGCACACATTGTGTAAACATAAAGCTTCCACTCATTCCATCCAACACATGGGATTCAAAAATAAAAAGTTGGATGCCTCTATTTATAAAGTCAAAAATTCTAAAGGTCTTAATGCCTTAGAATACAATTTCAAAAAGTCAAAGCCAAGTACATCTAAAAAGATATATAAGCCCATACCTACAAAAACAAAGTCTAAAAATAAAATGGTTTGGGTACCTAAGCAAAAAGAAATCAAGTCGAATGAGGCATCCACGTCACAAAAATCCCAACCATCCCCTCCCATCCAAAATGCACATTCCATTCAAAAATATCAAAGTCCTAAAACCCACAAGCCAAATAAAAGTCATAAAAATACTAAGTCTATGTGGGTGCCTAAAGCACTTCATCCACCATCTCCTAAGAAAACATCTCCATTGCTTCCTACACCTCGTCCACATCAAAAGCTTCAACGTTTATCACAATGTGTGCAACCATTGGTCATGGTTCCCTTCCATTTCACAACAAGCCCTTATACCTCCATCTCGTCACCCCCCATCCACTATCCTACATATCTTCCCCATCACATCCCTATGGTCCATGCCTTTGGCTAAGCCTCCCCATTCATCTTTTGCATAATTCCCATATAATCCACCATTTTCCTCCATAATACACATCATAATCCATCATCTACCTACTCTATCGCCCTTTTCATGTCATCCCTTACCAACATCTATGAGCATAATGGCATTTGACATGGTCCATGCAATGAAATCCATCTCTAGTGAGACTATCACCTTTCATGCAACTAGACACTTGAGTCCCTCCTATCCAAAAGTGAAAAAAGTCAAAAAAAAAAAAAACAGTAAAGAGAAATCCTTTCATCCAATGGTGAAAACCTGGTAAACAGGCGCCTTGGATAAGTACCATGATGAAAACCTGGCAAACAGGCGTCATGTGTAGGTTGATCTTCTATGTCACTTACACTTGGGGGCACAATGTCTTATCTATCCAACCTATCATTTTTATGTCATATCATTTCCATCCTACCTACCATCTTAGCCATCATACCTACCTATCATATTGGGTCCACTTATCCACCCTTCTCCTTTCGATCTTGATGAAGATATAGGGGAAAATGTTGACACATGTTTTTTGGGTATCTCTTGACATACCTCATCCTTTCTAAACCAATCATATCATTATCCTATTGTCATCAACTTTGTCATGAAAAATCCTAAGTCTTGTACCTAGAATGGGGCATGTCATTCCTATGCGACATAGTCTTTGGAGATCACATCCTTGCTCTCTTATGATGCATACATCCTTTCCATCCATCCATTTATCATGAGCCTTCTATCCCTTATCCTATCACCCACCCTTGCACCTAGACTTGGTTTTCCCCTTGTCATTGGTATCTAGCACAAAGGCTACCCAATTTTTCATCCATTGACACCTCAAAATATTTTTTTTTTTAAAAAATCCAAAACAAACATAAAATGTCAAAAAGCCAAAAATCATAAAATGTCAAAAAGCCAAAAATCAAAACATGTCAAAAATCCAAAAATCATAAAATGTCAAAATCCAAAAATCATAAAATGTCAAAAATCCAAAAAAAATCATAACATGTCAAAAATCCAAAAAAAATCCAAAACAAACATAAAATGCCAAAAATCCATTTTATTTTTTTTTATAAAATGTCAAGCAATAATCCAAATGCAAGTCAATCCTTAGTCCATGCCAATCAAGTCAATCAATCTTGTCAAATCATCCAATCACATCCTTTGGTCTTGATCCTAATCTTGTCGTAAACCAATCAATCAAAGTCAACTAGTCAAATAGTCAATCATCCTTGTGTTGATCTAGGGATATGTCTTTCCCCGCAATGACAACACTTTTAGTCATCATCATCAGTCAATTAATTACTCATCGGTTTGCAACTTGACAGGGGCAATACCTTGTTTGTTTTTGTGTCATTTGTGCATGCTTGCTTGCTTGCTTGTGTGTGTTATCATCTTTGTCTTGCATTTGCATCGAATCTGACTTATTCCAGCTAATATTCATATCTTGTATCTAGACAAGGTTGTATTACGCTGGGGCACGAGACACATCATCACCTTGGTCCTTATACCTTGGTGCATCATGTCTAGTGTTACATCAAACATCATGGTTGCTCACTTTCTTGTAGCATAACATGTCATTCATCTTCTCCCTCCTTATCATTTCCTTTCGAGAGCATACCCGTGTTCGTCGAACTCGCCTATCCTCTCGAGGGGGCATCATCATCCCATTCTTATTTCGTCATCATCCTATTTTTCTATTATCATCCATTTTTCTCTATCCATACCTTAGCTTCTTTGAAATGATGTTACTCGACACAAAGCTCATCGTCTCAAACATCATCTCAAAGAGGGGCAAAATGTAGACACTAAAAATTGTCTTAGGCTTGCAACTCTTAGATTATTCAACATTGCCCCTTTCATTCTTAATAATTAAATAATTTTTAATTATTTAATTATTTTCTAAAGTCATAATTCTTCTATTAATTAAATAATTTTAATTATTTAATTAATTCATTTTTATCTTTATTCTCCCTTGATTAATTAAATAAATTTTATTTATTTAATTACGCCATAATTAGGTCCCCTTCTTTCTAAAATTAAATAAATTCTTATTTATTTAATTTTTGTCCACTTTCCACTATAATTAAATATTTATTTTAATTATTTAATTATTCATTAGCCTCTTCTCTCATAAATTAAATAAATTTTATTTATTTAATTTGGTCCACTCTCTTGAATTTTGAATTAAATCATTATTTAATTCAAAATGATTCCTTTTGTCACATTACTCTATAATTAAATAATTATTTTAATTATTTAATTATTCATTGGTCACCTAGATTAAATAATTTTTATTATTTAATTTCTCCAGCAACCTCTTTGTCCGTGCCAATCTTATCTTCCAAATCAAATCTTATCTCTTGACATCTCATTTAATTTCAGCCCTTGATTGAATTGTCTTATAATTCAATCTTAGCCATTTATTTCTTGTCATTGCCCTAATTTTGACCTAACCCTAGTCCATACTACAACTTTCAATTTTGGCCATTGATTTAGACATCTTATTGACATTCAATCTCAACCGTCAATCCAAATCAGACATTTCCTATAAATAAGCTCTCTCATAAGCCATTGGGGGGTTGATTCTTCAAGTATCCTTATGCTGTCAAAATCATTCTTCAGTCTTTCATCCATTTCTATCTATTGTCATTCATCTATCATCCCCATGTCAATGTTATGCTGCTGAATTGAGCAACCAACATTCATCCAACAATCAACCTTCAAAATCTTGTATTCTTATGCAGGTGGAGAAGAGCCATGGAGATAAATCAAATATAGCTTGGAGATTGGTTTGCATTTCCTTTGTTTATTTGCATTTTCATTCTAGTTTGTGCTTCATGGTGCTTAATAGGGTTTAGTTAATTTGTTGTTTTCAACACTTTAAATTTGAATTTTTCCCTATTTATAGGGAGTCTTGTATCAGCCACCACTTGTAGCAGAGTTTGCTAGGGCTTGGGGTTTGCATCCCTCGAGATCACAGGTTCGACTTCGCTTTGTAGTGGGAAATACAAGGGTCGATATTATTGTGCTAGTTCCTGCTCCGCTGACCCGGGGTATAGGAATGGACTTTACCCCTAACCTCCTTGAGGTTAGATTTTTAAAACCCAAGAAACGTAGCGAAGTTGGCTGGGGCTTGAGGTTTGCTCCCTCGAGATCACAGGTTCGACTCCGCTTCGTAGTGGGAAAGGCAAGGGTCAATAATATTGTGTCGTTCTTGCTCCACTGACCCAGGGTATAGGAACAGACTTTGATAAAATAAAATAAAAAAAGGAAGTATTGTATCAACCAATTTTATTTCATTTTTATTTATTTTTTATTTATTCTTTTGTATGTTTTCATTCGCCAATTAGTTTTGGAAGAAGCCAATGCATTTCATCATGGTTTATATTTTGAGTTTGCATTTTTAGTATAGTTTTAAATATTATTGATGGATTTCATGTTAACTTTTGACATGATATGGATGAATAATATATTTTAAATCAACTTAAGAGCATCTATGGGTAGAAAATTATGCACAACTATTATTATTTATATTTGTGGTAATTTATTTGGGTTTGCACCTAATGAAGAATATTTATAAGAATTTAATCAACCATTGAGGGTGTATGTTATGTACCATATGGAGGTTCTCCACCATTTTACCATTTAAATTTCTAAGCTTATTAAAAAGTGTGTCACTATAAAATATGTTTTACAAATAATAGATCACTTGGAAGGTTAGTGATTGTTATATATTTATATCACCTAAAATAATTCCAAGAAAAAAAGGAAGAGAAGAAGCAAGGGAAGAGTTGAGGGTAGAGAATTTGAGGTATGGGTGTAAATACAAGGATGAATGTTTAGATTGGAGTTTGAGGATGATAAACTAAAAGTTGAATTTTTAGTTGAATCATTTAGTTGTAATATTTTTTATTAGTAGTAATAAAAATGGTTGTGTCCTACATGTAATATGACCATTGTGGCAAGTTGTACTCATTTTAATGTGAGATCAATAAATTATAAAATAATGTTCATATAAATTCATGTTGATATTTTTTTGTTTGAATATTTGGCTACATGGTTGGATAATTTAGTACATTAGATCATTTTCCCATGACTACATCAAGTTCATAACTATCACAACTCACATATGGCTTGCACTGGACTATATCAAGAAGTTAGTTGTTATAGATCCAAAACAAATGGTAGTAACATGATAGCCTAATTCTTCTCCAAAATCATTGCACAAATTTATAGTTGACTCTTTTGATAAACTTGTTATGTGGAAGGAGCTGTAGTGCCATTTTGAAGTAATAAAAATATGGAGGAATCTATCTATAATTCAACATAGTGGTGTATAATCTAATAAATATTGACTTGTTCATCATCCTCCTATATGTATACTAGTGTACAAACTATAATTATTAGTTGGTTAGAAGTAGAAAAAGAGGATGGCATATGAATTCACAATATATTTGACCTCTCAAATCTTGTGCATGACTAGTACATAGTGAAATTTTCATATTTTACTTCTTGTTATAGTGTTTGAAGTTGTTATAAGTTATTCATCTTTCCATAGCTCTATGTACTTTGATATAATTATTTGCCTCTATTATATGATTCCACCATAACACAAATAAATTTTTATAATTGTGTCACACTTTTGGCCAGTAAATTGGTTTCAAGCAAAATAGTTTTTCTTAGAACTATTTGGCACCTATGTGGCACAAAGAGTTTCAAGAAAAAATATTTTGTTTGAAACTATTAAATTAATATGATTTAATTTCAAAACTCAAACTTGGTTGAGTCTATATGTAATGTTTTGATTAAAATATTTGTGGGCAAAAGAGGTATGATTGAAATACTTTTGCCCAAAATTACCTATGTTAGAGCCTAACCCCTTTTTTGGGGCAAATTCAACCAAAAATCAATTTCAAATCCTGATTTCTCTAACAAAGGGTACTTTCATGAAAATTTTTAAAAACCTTGTTATAGATTTGAAGGCCTAAAATTCAAAAAAATATATATTTTGATTAGTTTTTTTTTAAAAAAAATTATTACAAGTAGATTATTATAATCAAATATGAGACTAACTAAATTTTATTATTTTTTAAAAATATATAGTGCATTAGAGGAGAGAGTCATCTCCAAGATGGTATAATTTTTTCTTTTTAACTATAAAAAAATTAGATAAAATTTGATGTTTCAAAATTTATGATATTTTGAGTAAATTGATTTTAAAACTTATTAAAAATTAAATATTCAATGAAAATTGATTTTTTTTACTTTTTGTGATGTTCTATTGACTTCACTTTTTTCAACATTAAAATAATTCTCGTAAAATTATAAAAAAATTATATCCAACTAATTTTTAAATTTAAAAAAATATATATAAACACAAACTAAACTAAGAGTTCTACATTTAATTTATATCATTCTAAAATTTCAAACATAAATGCCACATTTAAGCATCAAAGTTGAAGAATTATATTTGTGTTGCCTATTCCTTTTTTTAAAAACGACATAATTATAAATTTTTACCCATATTTAGTATGATAAATATGCCACCCTTGATGCATCACCCTAGACCCTACTCCATACACCCACAAACTTGTGAAATGTATCTCATATGTATGAATGTTCATTATTAATATCAAGATTTACTTTGATTATCTCCATGAACTAGGTTAGAGGTTGAACTGTAAAAACCAAACAAAAGATTGAAATTTATGGTGCATGACTTATTTGGTGAATTATTAGATATTGTACTTCTTTATTAATAAATCACCCATCAATTTATCTTATAATACACGATGATTAGATTAAAGAAGCTTTAAACTACTTTAAGTGATCTTATTTTTTTTATTAATAAGTACATTAAGTCTCTATAACTAATTAAATTTATATCTTAATTTAATTATTAATATATGCAATTAAAAATAACAGTCATAGTTGATGCATGTGAACATTTTACTAAAAATTAGATGAAATCATATTCGATTTCAACACCTATCAAAAACATCTCAACTCAAACATTAATGATAAATTATAACAATTACCTAGATCTCTAAATAACATTTTTCTAAGTAAACAATATTTTTAAAAAAAAGAAAATTGATAAAAACAAATTGTTCAATTATTTGCTTACACCTCAAATACAAAATACACCAAACTTTTTGCACTGAAGGGTATCCTATTTGAAGTGTACCCAGCTGAGTTAATGCATCTACGGTGCAGCTTGGTCGAGGGAGGATGGAGATGATTGTTTTCATCCGGTCCGTTGAATCTTTGCTGACTTCTGCTTTTTGCTTTCCACTATGCTCGTCATCTCCACCCCTGTTGCTAATGCTCGTAGCTTGGGCACTGTGCAAGGCTCAGCCTTCTCATCCCCCATGACATGGTTTCCACCAATTTTTTGTTGTGTTCAATCAAAAGGATGGCCAAAGCTTTAGAAACTTTCAAGCAAATGCAATTGGAAGGTGTAAATCCATACTTCACAACCTTTGCTACCATTCTCCCTGCCTGTGCAAAAATGGGGGCTTTGGAACAGCGTATGGGCATCCATCAAAGCATAAAGGATAGAGGAATTTTTTCAGATCTTGTAGTTGCAACTGGCCGGTTAGACATGTATGCAAAATGTGGAAGCATAGACAAAGCACGTGAAGTGTTTGACAAGGTGCCTCAAAGAGATGTGGTCTCGGATATGCACAAAATGGATTTGTTGAAAAGGATTTAGAAATTTCCAGGCAAATGCAATTGTCAAGTTTAAAGCCAAATTCCGTAACCTTTGCTAGCATCCTCCCCGCCCAATGCCAAAATGGGACCTTTGGAACATTATGGACATCCATCGAAGCATAAATGATAGAGGAAGCAAATGCCCTGGTAGACATGCATGCAAAAACTGGAAGCATTAGCAAGGCACGTGAACTGTTTGACAGAATACCTGAAATAGATGTCATCTCATGGACTGTAATGATTGCAGGATATGTGCAAAATGGATTTGTTGAAAAGACTTTAGAAACTTTCAAGCATGTGCAATTGGCAGGTGTAAATCCAAATTCCACAACCTTCGCCAGTTTCCTCCCTGCCTGTGCTAAAATGGGAGCTTTGGAACAGGGCATGGACATCCATCAAGGAATTTGGATTTCCCAGTGTGGAATTTTGAGGTTATAGGTTTAAAGAGAAAGTTTGATTTTCCAATGTGGTCTGGCAGTTTTGAGGTTCCTTCCTTGTTTCAGTTGGGGTGGCTCTAATGATGGTTGAGCTTTCTTCAGATTCAGATGGTGATTGGGGTGTTTGTGTAGATAAATGTAAAGCAGCATCTCTGTATGACTGTTGTTCGAGAGCTTGTGGCACATGTTGTGCCAGGTGCAACTGTATTCCTCCAGAAACAGTTGGAAGCACTGAGCTTTGCCCCTGCTATGTCTATATGACAACCCATGGAAGTAGCTGCTCTTGTCAAAGTCTGGTGTGCTCCTTTCTCAACATGGGGTTTAGTTGCTTTAGTTGCTGATTGTTCTGAGACATTGCCTCTTAGAGTGTGGGATTTTCTTCAGTCCCCTACTGTTTCACTGATGTTTTCCTCTGATGCCTATGTACAATTATGAAAAAATAAAATAAAAAAAACTTGTGAGCCTCTTTATGCTAGCTACTTACCAGGTGGTTATTATCAGCTAGCTATTGGACTAAAGAATTATTAATTCTTCCAGAAAAGTCGGCTATTCTCCACCATGACAACTCTAATGAGAAGGCACAAAGCAATAGCGTTGAAAGGGTTGTTGCTGCTGCATTGGTTGTA